>CAUYSK010020666.1:0-21172 GCA_963575035.1 Avahi laniger
CTGTAGTCCCAGATACTTGGGAGGCTGAGACAGTAGGATTGCTTGAGTCCAGGAGTTTGAGGTTGCTGTGAGCTAGGCTGACGCCACGGCACTCGCTCCAGGCAAGAGAGTGAGACTCTGTCTCAAAAAAAAAAAAAAAAAAAAAAGAAAGGAACAATTCAGAGGAATAGCCATCATGTAGTTTCTGGAAGCTAAAACAAAAAAGGCCAAGGATGCCTCAGATATCCAAGCTTTGGAGGTTGGCAGCAGAACCTGTTCAACCCGAAACTCAGGCGGAACATAATGAGTATAAGTAAATTTCTAGAGACTCAAAGGGATTGAAGGTAAGGGAAGCACGGGTTGGAAGAAATCTCCCCTCAAAGCTCCCAAATTCTTTATCCCAAGAAAAGCCTCCTGTTTTGTGTTATTCTATGCCCTTGAAGGGCTGCTCTTGGGGGGGCACCAGGGCTGATAAGTCCATCTGTTGGCTGCATATGAAAAAGCAGGCAAGACAGTGAGGGGGGTGGAGTTAGGGTTTCCACTGATGAATAAACACAGTATCTGAAGCAGCAGGAGACCCCACATCTTCAGAAGAGAACGTAGAGAAGCCAGTTCTCACTTAGGCCTCTGTCTCAGCTCAGCAGTTCACACCAAGGATCTTCCTTGGGAGAGCCCTTGAAAACACAGGGGCTGATGTGGATGTCTTTGTAGAGCCTGTTTGCTCTGGAGTCTTAGAATGATCCTCATTTGACAGTTTTTCAGGATGCCATAAAGTCAGGCATATTTTGGCTTAATTTGTTGTCTTCCTGAAGGTGGGAACCTTTTCAGGTCAGCTAGTATGCTGGCTATGTTGATAGAACTAATTCCTTACTTGTAATTATGTTCATAAACAACTGTGATTTTTTTATTTTTGGCTCTACATTTATAAATTATTCCACTAATCTATCCATTTAATGAGTGAGGCTAATATTATATTTTAATATCTCCCAAAGTCTATATTTGCTTGTTTTATGAGGGTCAAGCAGAAATTAGTTTCCTCTGTTTTTTTTTTTTTTTTCTATATAGGAAGCCCTCAATAATTTATCGGCACCCAGTGAAAAAGATCCTGAAGGTCTTTTGAATTGTATTTCTCTGAATTTCCACTGATATTTAGTTCCTATTAGATGGGATACTAATGTAGAAAAGAATGTGTAATTGTTCAAAAGACTGACTTATTTCTCAACAACTACTTCCTACAGGCTCAGCCCAGCCCAAAAGTAGGGAAATGTAGTTATCATCATCATGATATCCTCACCGTCAAAAACAAGAGTAGTTAACACTTAATGAGTGATTTCTATGTGCCAAGCCTTGCTCCAAATGCATTAATATGTGACAGTTAACTCAATTCTTGCAACAATCCTCTAAGGCAGGTATTACTGTTATTATTATTTTATAAACGAGGAAAGCAAGGCACAAAGTAACTTGTCCAAGGTCATATATAACTAGTGAGTCAGTAAGTAAAAGATCTGGGATTCAAAACTCAAGAAGTCTGGCTTTTAAATCTGAACTGAGTGCAATCACTTTACTATACTACCTACTCTATATGCAGTGTCCTCTCTCTCTCCCTGTTATATAATTTGCTATGTATATATACATATGTATGGATATTTAATATTTTTTCAGGCTTTTAGAAATTTTGATAAGTTAAAAGGTCTGTACTTAAGGTGTTAATTGCTGGTCTTGATTTTGTATGTGTGTCCAATTCATTTGTCCCTCTGGGTATCAGGGACTATGCTTTTATTTGTCAGGAGGCAGATTCAAGTAATTCAACAGGATTTAATTTTCACTTCTCATGGTTTAGCAAGATAAAAGTGATGAGGGGCTACCTGCTGAATACATTTTATTGTTTGAGAAATGCTTGTTTTATATCTTTGTATCCCCCTCAATACTCAGTATATCAGTTTGCAAGCCACAAGGGCCTCTTGGTTTTGAATGAATGAGTGGGGCAAATGCAAGAAGATGTTCAACACCCTGTGTCTGGTCGGTAGACCCTCTGAACTTTCTGTGTGCTCAGCCTGCCTGAGGCTCAGTTTTAGTTCAGCGTGATATCCGGCATGCATCATGGTACCCACAGTGCACAGCAGTAAATGGCTTTGTCTCTTGGCTGTGTGTGCTTAATGGTGCAAGAGGACAAGTTCCTGTCCACAAACAACTGGTAGTGATCTGATTCCATGGCGCCATGACAGGCATGGCAGGTACAGGTGAGCCTTTGGTTAGCTCTCTGCAGGTACCTGTACGCGGAATCATAATTCCCATCGGGAGCGTTATATTAGCATTGGAACTTCACATCTGTCCCAATCACGGCGGCCGTGTTAGAAAATTATGTGATTTCAGTCCTGCAGGAGCCATCTGGGGAAGAAAAAAGGACAGGAAATGGGAAACGTGAAGTGGTGGGAAATCACACCCATGTCCCTGGGGCCCACTGACAGAGGAAGGGCGGCACAGGGCAGAGAAGCCAGAACACGGCGCGTTTGCGGTTCTTCTCCGCGCAGTGTCCTATGCAGCCTGCTTTGCATGCGCAATGCACCGCGGCCACCTTATCTACAACAGCCATGCGGCTGCCTCATTGCTGCCGCAATAAAAGAAAGAGGTCCTTGGGGGTGGCTGGTGCCTGTGCTATCAAAAGACACAGTCAGATTTGTTTAAAGGCTACAATCCAACAGGTCCCTTTGGAGGCGGCTCTGGTGCCCCTCCACCACTCAGGGGCTGTGTCTCAGCGTATGGCGCCGGTCCCTTATCAGCCCCGGGAGGCTTATTCTCTGAAAGGAAACAACCAGGGAGATCGTCTTTTGCTGAAAGACAGCTGGTGGGTCACGATCTCTTGGGTCCTTGTTCTTGAATTTCAAGAATCTAAGGTAAACAGAAGGGTGAGTAAAAGTAGTCATTTTTCTGAATGCATTGTGGCTTCTGTTGCCCATCTGGTAGTTTTTCAGTTTGGGGACGTCCTCTTCATAAGCCAGACAGGGTGGAAGTAATTTGTTCACTTAAAATTAATAGGTTAATAGATTAATCAAGTAACCATTCCTTCAGCAAATGTTTACTGAGTGCCAACTACCTACAAACTTTCTGCTAAGTGCTAAGGCTACAATAAAAGCAAAAACCAGCCAAAATTTCTGCCATCACGGGGTCTAAAGTTTGGTGACGGTATTTCATTTTGGGCAAGAGAAAGAGGTCCAGCCTATCAGATAATATGTACAAAGCTGGGCAGGGGTGAGGTGAGGGGGCTCCTGGAGTCTGCACATACCCAGGAGGGGCTTTTTCCCAGTCAGCACAGCTAGTTGTGAGCTCACTGCAGAGGAGTCCAGACTGGAATTTTCCCTGTAACCCATGCCCCATCAGAGTCAGAGGGTCCCTTTTCTGCCCACCTTCCTTTATAGCCATTCTCCCACCAGGAAATCATTCTATTTGTTGACAATCAAAGTTTTGGAGTTCCTGACTTAGCACTGTTATCGTTCTATTCTTCAAGCAGAATCAGCTTGGCTGTGATTGTTCCCACTGTGAGGATAACGGCATCTTTTGTGTGATGTTTTTCTTTTCATTGTGTACACAATGACTGCAGAGTCAAGAAATTTTAATTTGGGGTAAATAATAAGCTATCTTCAGGGCCGATCTTATTTTGGGAGTCGGGGTTGATGGAGGTCAAGGATCCTTTCCCTTTTACTGCCTTTCCCAATCTCTACCCCCGCCTCTGCCACTTTCTTACCTCATCTCTTTCCTTTGCTCTCTTCCAAGCTTATTTGTCCTTCTGCAAAATAGTCTCACGAACAACTTTAAAGGGATCGACAGGACAATGGCCAAAGAAATAAAAAGACACCCATCCCAGGACACCTGGACTTGGGGTTGCACAGTAGAGAGTTCGGGACAGCAGGGACGACACAGACACACACAGAAACACGCGGAGGTGCAGCATTGGTGGCATGGCTGGGGTGCGCCTGTGCCAGGGTGAGCAGTGTGGCGTTGGCGGCCAGGGGTCCTCCAGTGGATGAGGTTTGGGACAGGAGCTGGTTGGGGAGATGTATGTGTGCTGCGTGGTGGCCTTGGACAGGCCCTCCCAAACTCCTAGGGAAGGCTGTCCCTGGTATTTGGGGAACGTCATGCCCTAAGCCATTTTACTGGGATAGGGTTCTAACTGGCTGAGGAGGTCACAGGCTTATGACATATTTTTCTCTGGATCTGAGTATCCTTTTTCCAACCTGAAGAGAGAAGTGAAAAGAGAATTCAGAGAATAAAAAGAATATAGATGTTTAGCTTAGATTTCATATTCAAGCAGCAATCAAATAGTTACAGGCATGGTAGCTAGGTGCTTATCCACACAATTGGCTTTATAAATAACAGAAATGGGAAGTCAGCTTCCCAAGGGGCCTAAGAAGCTCTTCAAAAATCCCCCAGATCTCCTCTATTGGTACCTGGAATTCTGCCATTGAAGAGTAATCCTTTGCACTATAGAAACATAAAAATACCATTCCTGGAAGGATTCACACCGTAAGCCTGAATTAAAAAATGAGAGAGGATTAACTTCTAATGGCAAGGCCTTGGGGCATAGAACCGAGAGAATTTTCCAGCATACAACCAGGATGCTAGGAAGAGTCCATCTCTCTTTTCTCCTTTACCCCTCAACATTCATCTACTTTTGAGGTGTTTCTTGAATCATTTTTTTCTTTCCAAGTACTTATTTCTGATCATTCTCAATGTCCACCTCCGTTTTTGTATTAACTTTATATTCGATCTCACTGTTTTCAGTCTCAGAACCAATCTTCTTATCCATAGTGATCTTTCTAAAACACTTTCTAAGTATATTTCCTCTTAAGTACTTCTGATGTCTCCCCATTTCTCATAGAAGGGAATCTAAGTCCCTTAGTCTTGTTCACAAAACCTTTCTCAGTCAGGCCACAACCTGCCGCTCCAGCCACTCCTCTGCCCCGGCTAATGCAGACAGACTCCACTCCCACGGAGTGAGCACTGCTCACCTAGCATGCTTCTGTACCTCCCTGACTTTGCTCGAGCTGCACTCCCTCTGCCTGCCATGTCCTTCTGCAAGCCCTCATTTGTCAAAATCATTCATCCTTTAAGTCACTTCTATAACTTCCACAGGGAGTCTTTCCTAGTCCTCCTGAACCAAGCTAATTTCTCTCTCCTTTGGGCAACTGTGCATTGCACTCTGACCAACATTCATCATGTCTGACTTTGGAAATTAGTGATATGAAGGTCTATATATGTCTCCCTTTGGAAAATACATACCCCTCCCATTCTCTCACTGTCTTTAGAAAGGTCCATTTCTAAAAGATAGCTTTCCCAGAGGATTGATTTTCAAGGGGCTGGCAATGTGCTCTGTCCAAGGCACAGTTGATATGTGGCAGTCTTATCCGAATTCTATGGGCGAAGTGCTGGACTCTGAACAGAACTTGAAAGAAAACTTTTCTGGTTGGATAATTTCTGGTGAATAAACTAAAGGACCTGGCTCCCGTACTAGCGATATTTGGAGTTCACAGTCCTTAATGGGGTCCTTGGTGTTCAACAAGGTAGTGTAGTGTGATCATTTTCCCCAGGAAGTAACCTAATGTGTGCAGTTTGGAAGGATTGACCAAGATTTCATGCTCTGACACAGCAGCATAAAAAATCAAATCCAGCAGTTAATAATCAGGGATGCTTGGCTTTGGAGTTGTGAGAAAGGACAATGGTTTCAAAGGAAACAATCTCAGACACTTCTTACTTGGGCCAAGGTGAGAGTCAGTAGGTTGGAAACTTAGGAAAGATTCTGGGCTTTTCAAAATCACAAGGCAAGAGGGTCTGTGACCTGCCATCAATGTTACACCTGGACAGCGGGCCAGGCATCAAGCCCCAGGCATTATCCACCCACTGAGATCTGGACCTGGAAATCAGAGTTCCGGGGCAGGTCTGTATTTGAATGCAGTCAGCTAATCCTGGGGCCTCTCCTTTCCTGTGGAGTCTTATGTATTGACTGTCAACATCCTCTCTTACAGAAATTTCTATACATTGTTTTTTTCAGGTATAAAGCAGAGATTTTACCCTAGAGGCCTGTCCCTTACTCACACTGAAGGCATTTTGGAAAAGAACATAGTAGAGGACATGCTTAACAAATGATCAACTCAACTCCCATGGACAGTCATAGAAAAATGCTATCTTAGAATGAATATTTTTCAATCTCTGTTTGTTCTCAGGAAAGGTGTCAAAGGACATCTTTCTTAAATAGCATTTTTATGAGAAGGATGAGGACCAGGTACTCTGGGGATCTTGGTTTAAACTATAGGGAAAGATTTAAGTTAGAAATTTTTATGATAGAAGTATTTTATAAAAACAGGACTTTCCTTTTTCTTTCTTTTTCCTTTAGCAGCGCTGCTCCTTGAAGGCTACTTACAGTATTGGGATTCTGCAGCCAAAGACTCTGGATGAACTTTAGAGCACTCTTGTTTTGTTGAGAAAACTAGAATAAAGTTGAGAATGAGGCTATTCGCATCTAAAACAAATATTCACTCATTGTATTGGAGATTATGAAGTCATCATAAAATTGAACACAGATGTTGTACATTGAGATAGTGAGTGTTCTGTTAAGAAAAATTAAATGATGTCTTTTTAGTTAGAATGAGGGGCATCTTTTCCCCAAAATGTGAATTGAGTCAGGGCCATTGACGTCCTATTCATGGTACCGTAAGATCTAATAACACAACTGAGCACTGTGTCTGCCTTGTTGGGGTCATGAAGTTCAGTCCCCACCTGAGATGGTGGAGGGGCAGGTGGAACACTTCCTTGGAGGAAATATTTTTTCCCACTGTCAATTGTGTCAGGGCAGACAATGAACTGGGTTGGACTGAGCTCATTGCTGAGATGTGGACATGCCTACAGATGTTACTGGGGGCCTCAAGCTGGTCCCTGCCATGTGAAGCCTGCTGGGAGGTAGAGAGTCTCATGTGGGATTTTTGGTCTCAAAATGAGCACTCCTTCCTCTCCTCAAATATTTAGCGGTGGTTTGAATGATTAGTAGAGCAGGCCGTGTCCATGCTGACATGGAAGCCGTTGGGTTGGGGTAGAGGGGAGAGCAGCCTGGAGAGAGTCTTAGGAGGTGACACAAGGTGGCCTGAAGAAGAGCTCTAGTGCAGTGGAGCCCCATTGCGACACACTGTGGGATATGAAATTCCCACAAATCACTTGGGGGACATGCTCAGTATTCTACATGATGAGACTGTGGGTTATTGTAAATCAGATATTAATGAAATAGTGTCTGTATTTGATAATCCACAGACTGGTGAGGTCTGAGGGACACATGGATGACATAATGAAGGACTTCCTAAAAATAAGGGACCTGAAACTCTTAAAGTGGCCTTTGAAATAACATTTGTACTATGACAACCACTGGTTTAATTAACCGCCTAACTATCTTTAGCTGTCTTCATGACTAAGAATGCTCAATGACTGATTAATCACTTAAACTGTAGATGTCATAAGATCTAGAAAACAGCAACAAATCTGAAAATGGCCAATTCCAATTTATACATATCCATCCATCCGTTCTTCCAACAAATATTTGTTGCCAAGCATCATGCTTACTAGCAGGAGTGCAGAGCTTACGAAGATATTACCCTCAAGGGCCTATATCTGATGCAGGTAGGACCCTGCATCCTTAGTGAGACAGACTGTTTGCTGCTAATGACACAATTAGGTGAGCTTCCCTCTCAGGCTCTTTCCCAGGAGATTGTTTCACCCACGGAGCCAGATCTGTTTTTCAGTGCCTTTTATTTTTATGATCCCAGCCGTGTTGCTGGCCTAGGGGTGCTCGAGTGGTTTTGGCTTCTACCCAGAGCTGCATCCTGAAATGGAAGGGTACGGAGGGGGCAGAGCTGGAGCAGCGCACCCAGGGTGACTTGGCCGGTCCAGCATTGCCCTCCAGTGGTCAAATGCAGAAAAGTGCGGAAAGGTGACTCTTCTGAGACTGGTGTCTATGGATTAATGAGGGGGTTCCGGAAAGGCTCCCCCAGATGACGGGTGGACAAAGAGAAATTGGGAGCCCTAGTTGAGAAGAGAAAGTGAGGATTGAGAGTCATCGATGGCTGGACACCTTGAGAAGCACGCACAAAGAGAACCAGGAACAGAGTCCACATTGGTTTCCCAGTTTGGATTTTGTCGGGGGAAATAGTAACTGGATGGCGAAATGACCAGGCTACCTTGGGATTAGAAAGTATGGTGCTGAGAGCGAGGAGGGTGGTTACCCAGAGCTGTATGCAGTTTTCTCAGGCCACCCTTTTCAAGGTTCTAGGGAGACTCTGATCTAGAATTTTTACCTCCAGATTAATGGGCAATCCAGGAAGGAGTGCAAATCTCCTGAAATAAAATTGGATAGAGACTTCTGTGTATACTGAGGGTTTTTTTTTCATTATATTTGCAAAGAGGTCTAATCCATAAGTAGGTAAGTCTGTATTCTTCCTGGGACTTAAATGGTCTCAGTCTCCTGTTTTATATGTAGGTGGTCCATTAACTCAGCTTTGGAGGGAAGTTTCTCTTAACATCAAGGTGCTCCCCTACCCCCAATTGGGTCAATGTCACTGGAAGATGCCCAGCACAGTAGGACACTGTCCTGTCTCCCAGATCATGAATCTATGTATGAATCAAGGCTGAAGTAGCCTTGGCAGCCAATCTGCTCTTGGCAAAATCTGCAACTAGTGCAACGTTTGCTTCTTTCTTTCTGTTTCGCCTTAGCACGCAGTGTCCCTCAGATATATCGCACTCACCTTATGAGGTCATGGAAGCAGTGGAGTTTTACCCCTACCCTGAATCCTCCCCTGCTTTATTCCTTCTAGTCAATGTACGGCTTGACTTCCCAAACCCTCAACAAACTTGAATCTTCTCTGTCCCTGCTCCTGTTGCTTTTCCACTCTGCTCCCTGAAAAGATAGAGAAACAAACACTGACTGGTTCAGGGGCTGGGTAACTACGGCACAATGCATAAAAGGTCGAAATGCTCATGTAGTTGCCTGCAGAACCCAAGCAGCTGAAGCCCTTCTGCAGAAGACCCCAGTCGTCACCATATGAACACTTCAAACTGAATCTGGGGCAGGAGGCCCAGGAGCAGGATAACGAGGAAGGCTGGACCTGACACCGGAAGTTACAGTAACTCTGTGCACATGTGTGCGGCTCTCTGTGCACTGATGTGTGGTTAAACAGAAGCTTGGTGGAGTCGAGAACTGTATCTTTCCTGGGCTCCCTCATAATCCTAGTGCCCTGAATGCAGTGGGCATTAGATAATAAGCATATTGCTCCAGAGCACAGTGGCTAAGAGATGATGCCTTGGAATCCAACATTCCAGAATTTTGGCTCTTTTACGTTACTTGTTCAATCTTAAGAGAGTTTCCTAGTCTTTCTGAGCCTTAGGTTCCTCATCTGCAAAATGGGGATAACAACATCCCCCCCGCACGCCCACACCGAGAATGTTGTGAGCATGAGAGGAGACGGTGCATGGGAGGCCCTGGGCGTCGTGCCCGGCTCGTGGCTAGTGCTCAGTGAACGGTGGTTGTTTACATTATGTCCATGTTGTGGGTGTGTGCAGATCTCTGTGGGTGCAGGAGAGTTTTACAGTCAAAGCCCAACTGAACTGCAAAATAAAATCAGCTTCATTTCAGAAAATGAAAATGTGCAGGCATAGGGTGGAACAGATTCTCTCCCCATACGCCCTTTGCACTCCCTTCTGGAACTGTAAGGACTTTGCCCAAGTTTCCAGGGAACGACGTGCTGTTGAGCCCTGTCTAGAAGGGAGGAATCCCTTGCATATGAATAAGCTTTCTGTAGAAACAGAAATTGGTGAGGTATCAGCGGCTGTGACCCCTCCTTTTTGCTGCCAGCCTTGATGCTCACCTGACTGTCAGCACGGCTCTGTCTTCTGCTGTGGACGAGTGTGATTGACCTAGTCTCAGGAGCTGCCAGCACAAGAGAGACTTGGAGGCTTTGCATTCAATCATCATTGAGAGCCTATTAGGAGAACAAGGTACCATGCGGCCACTCGAAAGGCTGAGTCTGGAAATGGCTGTTATAGAGGAAAATCCTTCTGCTTGGCTGACTGGGGCCAGTTCTATGGCTTTGAAGCAATTGGCACAGATGCTGAGTGAGGGGGTGCATTCATTTTGTGCTCAATAAAATAACTTTTATGCAGAGATGTGAATTTTTATCCCCTTGGGAAAGGTGAAGGTATAGAAACAGGTTGTAATTTCTTGGAGAACCTAATTCCCCTGTAGCTGGAGACAGAAAGAGAGTGAGAGAAATAGATAAAAGGGAGCTCTGTTATTCTAGGAAGTCCTAGGTAATTACCCAGCCTGAATTTCTCCTGGAGCTTTGGGATGGTACCAGATGTGTTCAGGCCTTCTGTGTACCCCTCCACAGAGCTGGCAACCAGAGTCCATCTCCTCCCCCTGTGGCTGTTCTTCATGTCTGGGAATACATCAAAGGAGGTTTGATATTCATAACTGCTGTGAGTCATTTTCACACAGAGCTGCGGGGAGCTGCCTGCACCACAGCATGCTGTATCCAGCCCTTTGTAAGAGCAGCTGAGCTGAACCAATCCCCCAACATGGGTGAGAGTAGATTCCTCCTGGAAGACCTGGATTTGCCCCCAGACCCCTGTGCAGAATAAAATAGGTCTTTTTATTGAGAAATAGTTATTAAAACATCCTTCAGTCTTGGCTGTGCATCTCCACTGCCCACAGGGACAGCTCTGCATGGTCCTTCGACAAGAGTGTGGCCACCTCCAACCCCTGCAGTCATTGCCAATAACATCTGAAGCCTCCCAGTTTGCTTCACTCTGAGGACAAAAAAAGGCCAATGAGACTCCAACCATGACCATATTTCTTCTCAACTGGAGAAGGAAATTCTGCTTGTTCCTGTTGAGTTTGGCTATTGTAAGAAAAAGGGCCCTGTGTGACACTCTTTGAGGGCTGGCAGAAGCCTGGGAAATGAAAGCTTCGGGATCACAGAGCTGGAATGGGCCTTGGACATCATCCACTTCTGGTCCCTCAAATTACAGATGATACATGAGGCACAGAGAGCTTCAGTGAATTGTCTAAGGTCACACAGACAAGTGAGGATTTCTAGCACATGGAGTCATCTTCTAAGAGGAGGGAAATAGTGGCAGGGCAAATCTTGCTACTACTTCTTCACTGGAGGATGTTTCAGAGGGTCAAATCTACGGGAAGGGATGGGGACCAGGAGAGCTGAGCTGTATCTCAGTTCTGCACCTCAGTTTCTCTATCTGAAAAATGGCTATATTATTTACCTTCATTCCAGGCTTGTTAAAGGGCTTCACAAGTGGCTCTGAGAAGTCCTGCGAACTTTGGGCTTTGGGGTTATTAAGAGAACAGTCTCTTATTAGGCTCGAGAGGGGAGCTGCTTGCCTGGAGCGACTAACCTGTTCTCTCAGATACAACCGAGGCCTTAAGAAGCCCCTGGGTTTGAGAGAGTGGGAGAATTAAATAAGGAATGGTCAGACTGAGTGGCTGGGGTTGGGGAAAAGAGTGAGGAGTGGGAAACTAGCTGGCATACATTAATAAAATAGAGTAATATCTGCCTGCTTTGGACCTGGTAACAATCTCCCAGGAAAAGTGTCCTCCATGTGACGCTACTGCCTGCAGTCAGCAGGACTGGACTCCCCACTTTTGTGTGGGGCAGCATGGAAATGATGCTTCGCTACTTATGTGCATTTGAATATATCTTTGTTATGCTGTATCTCTTTAATTCTGCCAGAAAAGAAAGCATAGTTTGCTCTTTATATGCCCAGAACTCCCTTTCCCATTTGGGGTTTGTGGTGAAAGGTCAGACCACAGAGTTGTCTGGCGGTAATGGGGGTTCTGAGTAAATGAGCCCCCGAGGACTGCCAGGGAGACCAGAGAGCAGCGGCGCCTGCACGCCTGTCCGGCAGCGGCAGCCACAGTGTCCCTCCGCCCAGCGGCCCCCGCGGGCTGCTCCTGGCAAAGAGCCCGTGGCCCGGCATGGCGATGCCCCGCGAGCCCAGAGGCCCACGTCCCCACATCGGTCTTCTCGACGTTTTCTCCTGTTATTACCTTGCCAACAACAGTATCCGGAGATCTAGAGGACAGCCCTGCATGATGGTGCAGCGAATGACTGGTTAGGTGCCTCCTGTTTAATAACCAGAGAAATATTGCTGTGCGGCGTCTCTCCATATGCTGTGGCATCTGTGTCTGGCATGTAAGGGACTCATTTTCTTCACATATCTCATTAAAGATGTAAAGCAAAATGGAGGGGCTGCCAGCCGAAGCCCCAAGCCAGCCTGCGACTCGCGTTTCTTACCCTCTGCTGCCATCTAGTGGCCGCTTCTCTCTCTTCTGCGTTGTCTTTTTCACGGCCGGCTGCAGTTGGCCCCTGTGAAACAGGAGTGAGGCACCTTAAAACGGGAATCCTGGGTCTCCTCAGATTCCTTATTGCAAATGAGGGTTGGTACCTACCTCCTGACACCCGCCTGGACCACCCTAAAAGTGCTTCCCGGAGCCTGAGAGCCCTCTTCCCCTCTGGAGAGAGATCCTTTGTCCACTTTCTCCCAAATCCGTCCACCTTCCCAGACTCTAAATGCAAACCATGAAAACCTCGCTCACTGGACAAGTCTTCCCAAAAGCCAGGCGGAATCCCGTGGCCCCGGGGCAGACAGTCCCACAACCCATGCTGAAATCTCCCCTGATACGTTGAGCTTTCCTCCATGCCAGAGGCCGGGATGAAGAAAAGCTCCCCGCTGAGGGGAAATTCATGGGTCTTTTCAGGGCTTGCCCACCATTTCCACACAAAGTCCTTGTAAGTGGAAGCTGGCTTTAGTCCTGGCCTCGCTGTTCCAATTCAGAACTCGCCTTTCTGAGGCTGACCTTGTTTGACATTTGCTCCGTTGTCTGTGCTGGCATTGGAGTGTGTTTTCAGCCTTGATTCGTCAGCTGGGGGTTTGGGATAGCTGGGAAACACTCCCAGGATGCAATACACAACGCAGCATGAAGAGTTGAACTCGTTCATTACAGCATGTGAGAGCCGCGAGCAAAGAGCAGACAGGCCCGTGCCAGCTGCAGGGTTTAGGCGGCGGGGTTTAGGCACGGGCTGCAGGTGTCTGCGCATCACCGTGGGCCCCCCACGTAAGGATGGAGGCTGTACCTCTGGGCTAGGGGCTAGACACAAAGAATGATGTTGCTTTTTGTCATCAAACCAAGCAGTTAATGTTCTCTTTAAGCCTTGGCACGTGTTCATTAATTCTATTAATTGATTCATTCTTCCATATGTACTCAGCTCTGGGATATGCAGTGAAGTAGGCACAAAAACCAGCATTCAACAGTCTCCACCCTTAAGGATCTTGTCAGAGAAGGAAGTAAGCAGAAGCACAACAGTCAAGGCTGTATTTATTCTCCAAATGAAAAACACCTAACATATGAAGTAGGGATTCAGAAAAGGGATGGATCACTAGAGGTTACGACAGCTGGGAGCATAGCGTGGAAATAGATGACTCAGACTGCCTAAGGACTTGCAGTTGATAGTGAAATGCTTCCTAAAACGGGTGTCCTCCTAGGTTCCCACACCCCAAGGACTCTGCTCCAGCTGTTGTCTCCTTGAGTCAGAAGACAACAGGATACAAAGGGGGATCTTCCAGGACCCCATTGATTGACCTGCACTAGATTTCTTCCCCTTCTCAATATTACCATCCATTCATTGATTGACATGTTCATTTATTCAAGAAACCTATAAGGTGCTGGCCCTGGGCTTGTAGAGGTAAGTCCAAAAATATGTCCTAAGTTTTCACACCAGCGCCACACCGAATTGGAGCTTCATAGAACAGAGACAAGTCAAAATCACTGAAAATTTTTGACTCCATCTTCAGTCACTTCATTTGTTAGTTGCCTGTTAATTCTTTGCTGCATTTAGAAATCAGCCCACAGGGTCCTCCCACTTTCACTGTGCAGTCCCCAACGTCCCGCTGTGCTTTTCACAATCCCTTCATTCCCTGTCTCCAGGGTGCCTGAGCAGTCAGCAGGGATGGTCAGAGAGAACACTTTATTGGTCTTGGTCGTATGGAAATAGTTTAAAAACAAACAAGCAAACAAAAGACCCTCTGCTTTTAGTCTTGGTTAAAAGTAAAATAAACTTTAGTGTGCAATGGTGTTTAATATGCTTTGTGAAGAAGAAATTCTATTATGTCAAATTTTCAAAAGTCTGCACTGCTAAGATAAAGATATTTACATTCCATGATGAGAGTTCAGTAAAAAGGGGCTGTTAGGAGACCAGAGAGTTGGGGGAAAGGTTTTCTGCAATTTAAATTTACACAGGATTGGCCTCTTCTTATGTTTACTGACAAGGAACAAGAAACTACGATATCAACTCCCCAGGAATATAACCTTTAACAGTAAAGGATTTGATCAGAAAGAGCTCGAGAAAGTATGATATTGTTCACTTAATCCTTGGAATATTTGTGTAAGAATATAATTTGTTTAGCCGAGTTGCAAATAAACTCATAACCTTTTATCACTTTAACTCATTCCTTTCTTTCTCTCTCTGTGTGGTCTTTTCATTTAGTCAGAAGAACTTTAGATGCTTTTCTCCCCCTCCCCTATCCTGGGGCCTACTGCATTTCTCAGCAAACCACATGAAATCAGGACTGCCATAGATGGACCCTGGAGCCTAGTTTCTTTGCCAGTCCTGTTGTTGGGGGTTTATATTCTGGAGACAGAGACCACTAGGGAATGCTTGGTCTCAGATAATTTATGCATTTCCATAGGTGCTGGGACACAGGACACAGCTGTTTGTTGGTTTAGCTGTGTCTTAGGGATGGGCTGGGTTGCCTTGTTATTATCCACACTGCCTGGACAAACAAACAACCCTCCAAACACCATCAGCTCCTTATCTCGGAACCAAAATGGAGCTAAAGATCGGAGTCTCCATGTCTTAGTTCCCTCTCTCTTCATTTCTGAAAATGTCACCAAAAAGAGGAGACATTCTGCTAAACTTCGTGAGATTGTGAGGGTGTTGTCACTTAAAGCCTGACGTGGCTTCGTGGGAACCACAGCCCCTTTATCCCCGTCAAGTCTTCTCTGGGATCAAATGGGTTTAACCTCAGACTCACAAGCTGGGAACTAGGGAAGGGGATCTAGTTCTCACTGTGCACCTTCTGTGTGCCTTCAGCTTTACAACGCCGGCTCATATAACTTTCATCACCAACCAAGGGTTGTATTATATTCCCATTTTATGAACTAGAGGATCAGAGAGGTTAAATAATTTCCCTAAAGTTTTAGAGCTAATTAGTGCCAGAGACAGAATTTGAAGCTAGGTCTAAAGTTCTGGCAATGTCTACGACCATATGCGGCCAAGAGGAAGGATCAGGCCAATTCTCCTCCTTCCTCCTCTACCCACCACTGCCTATGTGAAAAGGCCCAGGAATTGTCATGAGGTGGGAGATTCCTTAGCTGTGTCTCCATGGCCCTAGAGCCCCACTTCCTGGTCCCCCCCAAGTGTCAGGAATCCACTCACTCTGGTGGGCAGCTTAAGCTTCAGCAGGAGCTGGGATCTGGCGGGGGCTTCCTCCTGGGTGAGGCAGTGTGCAGGCAACAGCCTAGTCACTGCTACAGTCCTCAGCAGCTCCCTGTCACCCCCACTGTCCTCAGGGCCAGAGCCAGCCAGCATCACTGCAGATCCCGAACTGGATCTTGCCCCCTGGGGACCAAACCCCTGAGGAGGACGGGGCACAGCCAGATGCCCAGATCACTGCTGCACTTTGCCCTCTGACAGGCTGGAGCCGGGTGAGGAAGATGGACGGCAAGAGTGCCCTCCACCCAAGGTGCTCTTCCCTTCACTGCCTCACAGCGGGCAGGGTGGTGCTGGCTGGCTCTGAGCTGGTCTCTCATGGCTCCTCCAAAGCGGCACTCTCTGGGGTGGGAATCCCCACAGTCACAGGGGACTCTGGGATGAGGGGAATTCCACCACTCAGAGGAGGAAGGGCATAAAGTTGGCTGAGATGCCCCAGATTCCTCAGCCTCAGATACATTCCAGGGGCTCAAAGAGGGGCCTGCCCACTGATTATAGGCTCTGTTGGCTTTGGAACAAACCAGAAGAATTGACACTAATGTTTGTGAGACAAACAGAGGCCACAGAGCTCAAACCACAGGCTAAGGCTCATCAGGTAAAGCTGGGGCCAGGGCGAAACAACCGAGTGCAGGAGGTGCAGTGGGCTTGGAGCTAGAGGGCAGATATGAGCCCTCCAAAGGATCACGGCCACCTAGGAAGCTGGTTAGCACTAACTACAGTAAGGCTGTCAGGCCCTGTCCCTGTTGGCGTAGGCTCCACAGGCTCCAGGGCTTGAAGGGAGAGTAAAAGGCAGACACCTGAAGACAATCTTTGATGGGCGAGTGGCCTATTAGCGTGGGATTTTTGGACGTGGGCAGGACTTCTAATTGGCCTTCAAACAAACTTGGCAGTCATTGATTGGTTCACTATATATCGGTAATAAATGGGGGCTTTCCAGGCTGAGTAGGGTCTTATAGGTTTTCCGGTTTCCACTGAAAGAAAATATGGTCATCTACTTTGGGTCTGTGTCTTGCATGAACAATTCTCAACCCCAACACTGCCTTCTAACCGGAGGCCTTGGGCAAGACCTCTAACCTTCCTGGGCCTCAATTCCTTTGTCTATAAAAGAAAAGGCTTGAACTATATGATCAGCTGGAAAACAACCCCAGGTGCCAAGAAGGCAGAGGTTCCTCCTGGATGCTTCACCCATCCCTCATTCCCTGCACTTCCCTCAGGTTGCCCTTCTGCAATTTGTTTTCTTCTGGGAGCTGCTGTAGGTGCTCAGCCTCATTTGATTTTCCCTCTGTGCAAATGGGGGCGGAGTCACAGAAAGCTTTCCTCCAAGCTCCAAGTGATCCTCCAGGATCACTCTGGGTGACAAATGGAATTTAATCACTTGGTCAGTGTGCCTAAATTCCATTGTCATGGTGGTATTTGCATTTGATTTTGTTTTTATAAAATATGTAAGTTAGTGATTCAGTCAGAGAGGGAAGTGTTTCTTTTTGTAAGAAATCTCCTTTAATATTCATGGCATCACAATCATGATGTTGATATATTATTTAGCCCCTATTTGGATGTAGTTCTCTGTTGAGCACCATCCTCTGCTGTTTAAATAGAAAGAAACTCTGCCCTCTTGAAGCTTCCAGTCTGAATCAACAAGCTGGTTCTTATACAAAAGGCAGACAGAGATACAGACTAGTGCAAAAACACCAAAAGGTTATCCCTTCCTACCCAGGAAGTAACCATATCTTTGACAAGGGATTAAGCCACCTGTCTGCTGGTGTTGTTCACAATGTTGAAGACATGGCTACTTCGGGAGTAGCCGTGTCTTTGGAAGGGAGTGACATGCCTGCCCCAAACTCTGAGCTACCAATGGCTCAGGAATAGGTCTGAGTGTGATGAGGGTGCTTAGCCAACAGCAGCCTACTCTTCTCTTTGATGGATGTGAATGGAGGAGGGAAGAAGAGATTCTTTAATAGAGAATTACTGAGCAACAATTTTACATTTAGTCTTCTTTCCCACATCCCAGTTTTATAGATGAGGAACTTGAGGCTTACTTCGCTTAGGTGGCTTGAGCAGGATTACATATATTGTAAGTAGCAGAGACAAAGTCAAAACCAGATCTTCCTGTTCTATCATTTAAACCACTTACACTGAATTGCAAACTGAATCTGATCCATAGTGAGTTGTACTACCGTTCTGCTTCTGCCACAGGCACCAGAGGAGATAGCTTTCTTCTTGACACTAATCTCCGAGGCTGAACTATATCTCCCAAACTCATTTCCATTAATAACATATCAAGGATCTGTCATGCATTCATTTATCCAACGTGATCTTGACTCTAGTTCACATTTTGGTACTACCTTTTAATGTTAGCATTTTCATAAATTAAATATGCAGCATATAAAGCCAGTCTTCATTTATTGGTATGTTGATTTTAACCCAAACTTCTTAGTCTGACATTCCAGCAATACTGGGGCATTAACAGTCGATAACAGTTCTATGTTACTAGCTCTCTAACCAACAAATTTGCATTTTAACTTGCACCTTCAGTGGCTGAATTCCAAAGGGTCACTAATGGGTGGATTTCAGATGCCACAGCAGGTTGGTGGGGATATAATTCTTTTTGTGGAAAAAATTTTTTTGAGTGTTAAATCCTACCTCATATGTCACTAATCTATGGGTAAGGGCAGTTCTGACCTAAAATGAGGAATTCTGGAAAGTTTCTAATGCAAATCATACTGTGTTTTTGATGTTAGAGAAAACCTCAGACTGGATCAGCTGAGCTGTGTCTCTGGCCATTTCAAGAAACTACAGGGGAGTGACCTCTCCCTCGTCTCCTCTTCTGCTGCGGCCCCCTTGATGCTGACGTGATCGCCATCAGAGCTCAGAAGTACGGAGCAGAATCATCCCTTGAAGGAGAATTCCCTTCAGTGTGAGAAGTTCTTGCAGAATTAATCCTCAGAAACCTTTGGTGGACTCTACCAGGTTTTTCCCTGGAGTTACCAGAAAAGATGAAGGGGCCCCCAATACGTGAAGGTGTCCTTGTAGTGACAGCACCTACTTCGGGCCCTGTGGCTAAGTGTGCTCCCATCCCACCGGTCAGATCACAACAGATCCTGGGAGGCAAGAGCTCACACAGTCCACCGAAAGAGAAAGTGCCCTGTGTAGATTCCGAATGGAATCGTGACACACTACGCTGGAAATGAACTGGAGCGTATTATACACTCGGAAGAGGTGTTCGGTTTTGAGACACTCATCACAACTAGAGAGAAAGTAGCTAAGAAAATGCAGCGTTAAGGGGGACCTGGACTCTCAGAGTCTTTGAGCAATTTTGAGAAAGTAGAAATTTGGAAGAGATCTTTGCTCCACTATTATTTGCCACAGCCCCACCCCCACCCCCCACGCCATTACTCCCGATTCTCTCTGATGAGCCTGGGTCGTCTGGAAAACGAGTTGATTGGGCACCCCTGGGAACTGTGGCAGCTCTGGGCTGAATCAGGGAAGGGGCATGTCAAAAGTCACTTATTTGTGGCCTCACCCCCTGGAGGTCAGATGTAAGAACAACTTTCTCACTGGTCTCACGTTTATGCTTTTCAAATTTATCTTCCGTCGGAGATTCACTAGATATTTGGCTAGACAAATATCCCGTGGGCCTCTACCTCTCTTGCTCTTTCTTGCTAATGTAAAATAAGCTCATTGGAATGAATAAAGGGAATGATATTACTTTGGCTCAAACACTAATGAGCACTTTCACTTTGTCATAGTGTAAATATTAAAGTTACAAGAGACAGCCTAGGGACCAACTAATTCTTTTAAAGACCCAAAGTGCCTGCATAGTGTCTAAAATTGTACACTGAGGAACTATGCCTTCATTTGGCACTGAGACTCCTAGGTGCCCTAAAATCAAAGTCTGCAGGTGCTACCAGGGGCCAACCAGGATGGAGCGCCTCACAGACCCCTCTGACGTTCCAGCGGGAAAACTTAGCAGTCTTTCAGTCCACCCATCATTTGTACAAGTATTTTTATTAACATAAATAGCATCAGACTCTATGTTTTGTTCTGTAATTTGCTTTTTTCACTCAATAATGCATTTTGGAGATCTTGTCCTGTTATTATGTACAGATTCACTTCATTTAACCATATGGAATGTAGACTTACCATAATGTATTATACTACTTTTTGCTATATGATTTTGTTCCTTCCAGAATTTTATGATCCCAAAATTGCTGCAATGACCTTGTACATGCTTTCTTTTATGAGAAGGGCAGCGTTAAGACTGAGACCCAGTAATTGCTGGTTCATAGAATATATTCTTTTCCAATATTAATATTTACTCACGTATACTTTTATGTTGTGACAGAAAAGATACCTCAGCTTTTCCTATTTTTCTCACTACCAGGGTAAAATGCTATATTAATTTTCTATTATTATATATTGTATTTAAAGTAGGTAATTATATTATTTTTCTTCTAACATGAACATTTATTTTTCACAAAATTTCATTTTGTCATAAAGTTAGTATATGCTTATTAAATTGAAAATTTGGAAAATCTGAAACAGTAGAAGGAAGACAAGTATTCACTCTATTCCTATGAGCTGAAATATTTAATACTCAATGACATACTTTCCTAAGGAATTAAAAACAATTATGATTTGGTAACAACTACTTTGAAAGATCAATTTAGTGTTATGCTGTTTTGAAATTAACAAAGTAATAAATTATGGCTTAAATATGCCAAGAGTTTAGATTATTTGGATTTCTGATTGAAGAACTTGTGCATTTTCTATGTTAGCAACAAAGACAGTATTTCACATTTTATTAAGTTTTTGTCCCTTTTTGAATAGTGCTCTTTTTATAGAGATGCAAAGTTATTGTTACTTTTAAGATACTTCCAAGATCTGTAGGGAAATTGTAATATTAACAAGGATAAGTTTAAACTTTAAAAATATAAATTTAAAAGTTATTTATAATTTTTATCATAGTTGGATGTATGCATCTCTAGAATTTTTATGGGTCTTCATGTTTTTATAAGAATCAAAAATGTGCTTTCAATGGAATGATAGTCTAAAACATGTGGTTAGACAGCTCAAATTGTGTGAAATTTAAGTGGTGTGATATAAAAATTAATAACCCATATTTCTAAAGAAAATTAGTAATTTTGTGGTTCTCACCAAACTTAAATTAAGATTTGCATAATTTCAGTTGGTGAACAAACTAAATGAATTGTAAATTGTTTTTCCTTCTTCCACATGGTGGAGCCACGTTAGCTTATAACGGAAGTAACCAGCCATTCTTTGTTAGTAAGGTGTGTTCCACCCTCTGCTTAATGAGAACTTCTGTAAGAGATCTGGGTTACTTTTATGCTCTTATTTTTAACAATCGCTTAAAAATAATTTCAAATTGTTTTATTTCTTTTTTTTTTTTTTTTTTGAGACAGATTCTCACGTTGTTGCCCTGGCTAGAGTGAGTGCCCTGGCGTCAGCCTAGCTCACAGCAACCTCAAACTCCTGGGCTCAAGCGATCCTACTGCCTCAGCCTCCCAAGTAGCTGGGACTACAGGCATGCGCCACCAAGCCCGGCTAATTTTTTCTATATATTTTTAACTGTCCAATTA
>CAUYSK010020667.1:0-19707 GCA_963575035.1 Avahi laniger
TTTTTGAGACAGAGTCTCACTCTGTTGCCTGGGCTAGAGTGCCGTGGCATCAGCCTAGCTCACAGCAACCTCAAACTCCTGGGCTCAAACGATCCTCCTGCCTCAGCCTCCCACGTAACTGGGTCTGCATGCATGCACCACCATGCCTGGCTAATTTTTTTTTTTTTTTTTTTGGTATATATTTTTAGTTGTCCAGCTAATTTCCTTCTACTTTTAGTAGAGACAGAGTCTCGCTCTTGCTCAGGCTGGTCTTGAACTCCTGAGTTCAAACGATCCACCTGCCTTGGCCTCCCAGAGTGCTAGGATTACAGGCATGAGCCACCAAGCCCGGCCTATATAAACTACTTTTTGTGCACCTCTCTGTCCTTGTCGATGTCGTTCTTTGTGTTTGGGGCTTTATTTTCATTTTTAATTTTTTTTAGAGACAGCGTCTTCAAACGACTTCTTATAAAATCAAGGCCAATACAGTCTTATATTTTGCTTCTTTTACTCATCACCCAGGCTGGAGTGCAGTGGCCTTATCATAGCTCACTGTAACCCCAAATTCCTGGTCTCAAGTGATCCTTCTGCCTCAGCCTCCCAAAGTACTGGAATTATATACATGAGCCACCATGCCAGCCTGAATGAAGTTTTAAATTTGGGATCATAATCTTTCTACATGTTTTATCTGCTATCACCATTCTTCGTTTTCCTCCTTCTAAGTGTTCCATTGACCTCAAGAAAAATGTACTCGTGATCGGCACTACAGGCACACAAACCACCTTCCTTCCTGAGGGAGAGCTACCAGAATGTGCCCGGTTGGCATACGGTGCTGGGGCCAATCGAGAGGATGTGCGGCCAGAGGAGATTGCAGACCAAGAATTAGCCGAAGCCCTTCAAAAATCAGTAGAGGATGCAGGTATTTGGAACGGCCTACCTCTTGAATAATACTTGATTGGTGGAAGAGCGGGGACATGCAAGCTTCAGGGGGATAGTGACCTTTCCAGTTTGTAATCGGTCTGATTGTCCTGTAGTAGTAGATGTATTCATCGTTTGTCTTCTTACTTCCTCCTTCCCATCTCTTAATACAGTAAAGAAAAACTCCGTGTTAAAACAGATCAAGAAACAAAAGTCCATTGTTATGTGTAAGATAGGTTGGGACATTATTTGCCTAGACTTTTTTTTGTTTTGTTTTGTAGAGATGGGGTCTTGCTCTTGCTCAGGCTGGTCTCCAACTCCTGAGCTCAAGCAGTCCTCCCGCCTTGGCCTCCCAGAATACTAGGATTATAGGCGTGAGCCACCACGGCCAGCCTGCCTAGACATATTTTGGTAACTTCCTAAAATATCTTGTGCTTTTCTTTCCCTAAAGAAAGTTATAACAGTATAGCAGACACTAACTTTTGAGGTCAGTAATATTTCCCTGAAAATTTCTTTTCTTAGGCCTGTTTATTTTGAAGGATAGCATTGCTACTGTAACTAAGCAGCCCCAACTTTAAAAATATTTATTGAAATTGCTGCCACCAAAGACAGAACCAACAATAAGAAGCATAATTGAACATTAATCAAAATGTAGTGTTTTATGCGATCATAGGAGTGTCATCAGGCCATATTAGGACAGGTGTGTACCCAGGCAATGGTGGCTCACACCTGGGATGTATTTTCTAGAAGCTGAAAAGAATTAACTTTTAAGGGCTGGGCGCAGTGGCTCACACCTGTAATCTTAGCACCCTGGGAGGCCATGGTGGGAGGATCTCTTGAGGTGTCAACAGTTTGAGACCAGTCTGAGCAAGAGTAAGACCCCGTCTCCATTAAAAATAGAAAAAAAACTACCTAGGCATGGTGGTGCACACCTGTCATCCCAACTACTTGGGAGGCTAAGGCAGGAGGATCACTTGAGCCCAGGAGTTTTAGGTTGCTGTGAGCTAGGCTGATGCCATGGCACTCTAGCCCAGTCATAGAGTGGGACTCTGTCTCAAAAAAAAAAAAAAAATTAAGTTTTAAGTTTGGGTTATTTTAAAATCTTGAGCTTGAATTATTTATCAGAATGACTGATATCACACATTGCTTTTTCTAGTACATTAAAATGTTTAAGAGTTATGGGTTTAAGGAATAGCTTTCTTCTAAAGACAAAAGAGGTATGAACTTTAAAAATAAGCCAGGTTTTGCCACTGTTTTACTGGAGAACATTCAGATGCCCATCTTTGAGCTTCTTTAAAATGGGCCTGGGTAACAGATGGAGTTTTCCAAACTGGCCTTATTTAGAATCTACTCCAGTACCTTTGGGCTCAGTTTTACACACAAAGTGTAGTTTTGGTGGCGACTTAAGTATTTTGTAGGAAGGGGAGAATTTTGAACAATCAGACAGGGAGAGACTAACTTTAATAGTTTTAATCTTCTCGGCAAAGTAAGCTTGAATGAGTTTGATACACCCAATTACAACATTTTGCATTTTTGGGGGTAATTTGTCATCTTAGTCATAATACAGTGTGTTAATATGAGACTATATTACCATTTCATGAGATTCCTTTTTTTTTTTTTAACCTCTACAGTTTTGCTGGTATTATTTAAGAAATGTTAGCTGATGATAGCAGTGTTTTCTAACCTACTAATAACAATTACCCTCTTTCTGTAATTACCTTATTTCAATAAAAAGTTTAGGGGATTAAAACAGATACACCGACGTGTTCAGGCTCAGTGATGGGGCTATACCAATTTCAAAAGATTAGAAGGAAATGACTTTTTACCCATGTAACCTTCTGTTGCTGATGTATATGGTTTATGGTAGTTTTAGGAATGTTTAAATGGTTAAATAATTTTACAACATCAGTTCCTGTTTGTTTAGAACATTGACTTTTCTGGTATCATCAAAATCAAAACTCCGGACATAGTAGATGAACGTATTTTGTTTAAAGCTGCTTTTTTGGTAGATACTTTACACCAAAGTATCTTTATCTTTTCTATTAATTGAAAAATAATTCAGAGTAGGAGCTATATCTGATATGTTACCTAAAAACTGAGTAAAAGGTAAAGGTCAGGATAGAATTTAATCAGGTTTGGTTTGTTTTCTTCTAAAAATTAATCACAACTGAGAAGGAAATTTGGAAAGTGACTGTTACATGTGTTGACTGACCATTCCTCCATAAAAAGATTCTTTTTATCGTGTATTAATAATTCCATCTAATAGATTTACTTTTTTCACCTGTCTCATGTTTGCCCATGAATCCTCCGTGTATGTGTAAAATTAATTTTTTTCCAAGTTGTATTAAAAATCTGTTGAAATTGATACATTGCTTTGTGTATTGTGAGAGAATTAAAGCAATCAACAAATCTTTTGGATGTCCAAATTACAGAAACATTCCCCAACTTTCACTCTACCAGTTCCCAATTTTAAAGATGGCAAGGAATGGAGACTATAACCCTGCATGCTGTGTGGTTTGCATTGTTAACCCAAGTTTGCTTGTCTGTTTCCTAATTCAAACAGAGCGTCAGAAGCCATGATGCATGTAGTGTGTGTGTACTGCAGCTGGAGTGGGCCCCAGACCAGGTATTTATAGACACCACGTTAAGCCTTCCATCCAGTTATCATCTGTGGTCTGAAAGTCTCTGTATCTGCAGCAGTTTTAGCAGTTAGCTTCTGTCATTCACCATTTCATCTTGTTTAATCTGGTTACAACTAGCCTGTATGTACATTTATATGTTGGCATGCATGCATACATATGTAAGTATAAATTCCTGTTTAAAATTTTATCAATTATTAGAACAATGCAAGGGTGAAAAAAATCCCAGTAGAAACAGCATCCATTATATCTACCACATCTGACTATTATGAATGTCAAACCAAGAATATTGGTCTCACAACATTTTGTCATTGGAGAGAACTGTACTTTTTGAATTTCATAAGTTCCTTTCCTCTGAAAAACTGAGAGCTCCTTTTTCACATTATTGCACATAACTACCTGGAATTACAGAGGGGCAGAAATTTTAATTCTATTGAAGAAATAGAATCTTAGCCCAGGGGACTTGTCGAGAGTTACAGAGTCAGTAATATAGGCAGAACTTATATTTTATTCTCTCAGCAGCAGGATCTAAGACTTCACTTTTCCCTCTGTCCCTGGCCTGACAGATTTTCCATAGAAGACACTCTCCTTCCATTTCCCTGTGGTGTAAATTTGGTAAATGTCCACCTAAGTATATCAGCTGATTTACCAAGAGGAAGAAAGGTGGTCTTTCAAACTATCAACCTTGGACTTGATAGCAGTTTGCAGGCTTGTTGTAATTACATACATAGCATTTAATTTCTTTTTTCTCTTTCTTTTTTTTCCCTTCCCTTCTAAGGATGGGTTGAAAGCAGGCATAGTTTAATCTTAATATCCATTATCCTCATCTACTTCTCTTATCATTCTGTAAATTGACCCAGTCCTTCCCTACATTTAGAACTTAAGCCAGTGAACTGACCTCGGCAACAGGAGGATTATGTGCTACTTTCATAGTGAGTACAAAATCCATTGAGGCCATTTGCACCTTGACCTCACTTGGTTGTTCATAACTGGCGTATCAGTGCCAGAAGGATGTTATCATACCTCTCTGTTGGTAACATGGATATTTCACTACACAGTATTTTTTCTGTTAGCATTAGTTCAGAATTGAATCTCTTCCAGAGTCAGCGTTAAGAGATTGATAAATAAAACTAATAACTGTTTCTAGACTCTAATGCATATAGTTTAAACTAAGAAAAATGCTGTTTTCCTGTGTACCCCTAAACTTTAAGTAAGGTAAGATTGTTTCATAAAAAGTCAATAACTTCCTGACTCAGTGCTTTGTCTTCTCATGCTGTTAACCAGTGTTTGATTAGAATGATTTAAAGCCATTTGAATATAACTGCATTGCTTCATAATTTAAGTCAGGATCAAGCCCCCCTCCACGTTGCATGTTAACATTTAGCACAAAGTGTTTGAGTTGCATCTGCCCTAATAGTTTCTATTGTGAGGTCAATTTTGTTACCAGTCTTTTGACTTTTAATTAAAGATCTTAAAATAAGTGCATAGAGGTCAATTTTTAACTGTATCAGTGGCAAAAGGAGAGTTGGAGCTGATGGGTTTTTTCCCTTTTCCTTTAAATCTGAACTTAACATTATTAGGAACTGATGTTTAATGATATCATTATGATGTTTAAGCTAGTATTTAAGCCTGTCATCTTGTTTGAGAGGTCATTAAGTTGCAATGAATCTAAATAGTCATTGCCTGTTGAAAAACCGTTAATGAATTATCCTCTTCCACTGCTCCACTCACATTCCTCTTCCCTTAAAACACTTGAATGTTCTTCATGTAGTAATACTCTATTAATGTTACAAAAATAACTAATAATCCTTTTAAAGTTGCATTATTTGGTGGGGTGTTGACTGGGATTTAATCCATTCGATCATTAGCTTTACTTTTATTCTCTGAGTCAGATGCTCACATAGTTTTACTGTGATTTGGGGGAAGCGTGGCTAGAAATAATATCGAATGTTTTCTTCTCTGTCTTCTAGCAATCCCCAAGCATTGCATAAATCCTTACTTCTCAGCCAGACACAGTGGCTCATGTCTGTAATTCCACTACTTTGGGAGGCTGAGGTGGAAGGATCCCTTGAGGCCAAGAGTTTGAGACCAGCCTGGGCAACTTATTGAGACATTTTCTCTACAGAACATGAGAAAAATTAGCCAGGCATGGTGGTGGGTGCCTGTAGTCCCAGCTACTTGGGAGGCTGAGGCAGGAGGAACCCTTGAGCCTAGGAATTCAAGGTTGCAGTGAGTGATGATGATGCCACTGCACTCCAGCCTGGATGACACAGCGAGACACTGTCTCTAAAAAAATTTCTTATTTCTCTGTATAATTCATGCTCTGTCTCAGTATATCTGGTTTAGACTTCTCATTTATAACCTCAGTGTTCATATTTGAATAGGCGAAGTGCTTGGGCATAGAATCATTCTACTGTAAAGTTTCTCAAGATCTATAATGTCCGTAAGTATCAACTGAGGAGCTTACTGAAAATGCAGATTCCAGGCTTTATTCTCAAGGATTTTACCTCAGAGTCTGCATCCTTAATAAGCATCCCAGCTGATTTTAGGGAAAGTGGTGAAGAAAATACGCTTGGAGAAACTATTCTAGAGTTCTAGACTCACTGGGAATAAAGGTACATAAATGTCTTTCAGCCTTGAGCACCAACTCAGCCATTATGTGAATGCATGTTAATGGTACTCAGTCATATTGAATTACATATGCATGTTTTATTAAGAACATGCCTACCTGTTATTCTGAGGCCGTGATGTTAAATTGTCTACCACAGTGAAAAAGATTTTTGTATTTTCAAAATCATATCTATTAATATAAGAGAAACCCAAGTTTAAGGACTGATTTTATTCTGTGCTATTTCGATTTGTATCCTTTTATAATTTAATAGTTTTAGTTACTTGCTAATGAATCTTCTTCCTTTCTCTTTTGTTCCATATAGAGAAAAGTGGTAAAGAATCTACCTCACTGGGAATGTCATCAGTACCAACTTCAGATGGATTTAATCATCCAGCCCATCCTTCAGGACAGAGTACCAAGATTGGTAATCCTACGAGTCTTGCTCGCTCTGTCTCTGCTTCAGTCTGCCCTATCAAACCCAGTGACCCAGAAAGCATTGAATCTAAAGCTGTGAAGGCTCTGAAGGCTTCAGCTGATTTCCAGATAAATTCCAAAAAGAAAGAACATCTTCCTCTGCAGGATCACTCTGATCATGCTTCTTCAGTGGACCATGCTGCAGCAGACCAGAGTTCAGCTACGCCTTTGCAGAATTCACCCGAAGAAGCATTCGTTGCAGATAATCTGCAGAAATCTGCTGGAAAAAGCATCCGGGGCCTCAAATTTCATCTCCATACAAGACAGGAAACTAATTTATCTGTCACAACTACTAGGATGCATGAACCACAGATGTTTCTAGGCGAAAAAGGTTGGCGTCCAGAAAATCCGAACCTGACTGAAGTGAATGGCCTTCAGCAGCATGAAGAACGAGGGAATGAACAATATGAGGTTGTACAACAGAATGCTTCTTGTGACCAAGAACATCTTTGTGACATAGGGGACCTTGAACTTCCTGGAGAAAGGCAACAGAACCAACAAAAAATTGTTGATTTGGAAGCTACCATGAAAGGAGATAGGCTACAGCAGAATGTGGATCTTTCAAGTACAAAGAAAAGTATTCTACCTTCAGGATGCTTTGGCTGCTCAAATTCAGAAACACTTATGGAAATAGATGTTGTTGAACAGTCCTTAGTTGCTGTGCTTAATTCTGCAGACAGTCAGAATGCCGATGTCAAGAACATCAGTGCGTCGGATCTCACTTTAGATAATCCTTTGATGGAAATAGAAACATCAAAATGTAACCCTTCACCTGAAATTTTGGATTCCATTTCCACTCAAGATTCACAGCCCCCAGAAAATAACCTTGAAAGGTCTGGAACAAATAAAGAATATGGCGATTACTCCCCCTCTCTGAGTGTCTGCAGTAATTGTCAGCCCTCTGTGGAGTCAACAGAAGAATCTTGTTCATCTATAACAGCAGCCTTGAAAGAACTTCATGAACTTCTGGTTATTAGTAGTAAACCGGCTTCCGAAAATCCATCTGAAGAAGTTATCTGTCGATCAGAAGCAGTAGCAGATGGCCAAACTGGTATTAAGGGCCTTTCTGAAAAATGTACCCAAAATGAGCATCTTACCCAGGATGAACAGTGTCCACAAGTCTCCTTTCATCAGGCCATATCTGTGTCAGTGAAGGCAGAGAGATTAACAGGCACTTCACCTGGCACTGAAATAGAAGATGTAGAAAATACAAACTCTGGGGGTCCAGGTGATGGCCTGTCAATTGATAAGGAAGGTGTCCCCAAATCTAGGGAATCAAATGAGAACAGTTCTGTCACTGTAACCTCAGCTAAAACGTCTAATCAATTACACTGCACCTTAGGTGTAGAAATTTCACCCAAACTTTTAGCAGGTGAGGAGGATACACTCAATCAGACTTCTGAGCAAACTAAGTCTTTGTCATCCAGTTTCATATTGGTTAAAGACCTGGGTCAGGGCATACAAAATCCAGTAACAGACAGACCTGAAACCGGAGAAAATGTCTGTCCTGAAGCTGCGAGGCCATTTCTTGAATATGTACCACCTACCAGCCATCCATCATCAAGTCCCTCCGTTCTTCCACCGTTAATTTTTCCTGCCACAGATATTGACCGGATTCTCCGTGCTGGCTTTACTTTGCAGGAAGCTCTTGGGGCTTTGCATCAAGTTGGTGGAAACGCAGACCTTGCACTTCTTATTTTGCTAGCAAAGAACATTGTAGTTCCTACATAACTATGGGAAAGTGGGCTAGACCATACTCCATTCCCTTAAAAAAAAAAAGAAAAAGAAAAAAGCTCTCTCTATATACACAAACACACTCACCACATATACAGTATATGTAGAAACCTGCAAGCAGAATGTTGAGCCAGATTTTTTTTAAGAGATTTTTTTCGGCCAAAGTAATTTATGATCTCTTGTCTGATGAATTTGTCTATTCTCTTTGTTAAAATTTGGGCCTTTTTAAATGTATTGGCAATATGTGCATACAAAGCTTTTTATTCTCATTACGATGATGTATCCTGGAATAAAATGGATGGTTTTGTGTATAGCATACCATTTTAGAATGAGAGTGAATGCTTTGGAAAGCAGAAGCCATGAGAAAAATCCCACCACCTATGCAGCTAAAAACAGATCAACTCCACACCGTAACTGTGTGTCCGTGCAGTCAGCAAGGTATGGCTTGTTGACTCAGTTGTCAGTTTAGAAACTTTTGACTACATAGTTTGGTGTTTGGAATTATACCCAGTGCTCTGTGTATTATGATTCATCAATTGTAACAGGAAATTGAAGAATAATTCAATAATATCTCCTAGAGTGGTATGTTTTTATTTGTGTGCTTAGGATTTGACATTTTAATAGGATGAGTGGGAGGGTTTAAAACTTGAGCTACTTTGTGCATTTACAGGCTTCTGCGTGGATTGCCAAATATATTTATTACATTGGGTGGGACATTGTGGGGGAGTTAGCATTAGAGTGAAATATGGTGCTACCCAGATTGAAGAAGAAAAACGAAAACCAACCATAATTCCATTTGCAGATGTCAAGAACTGTGAGAGAAAAACAATGGCCTAAACACTGGAATTTACTAGAGACTGGGTTTGCTAGCATCTCACTGATAACACCTCAACCCTTAATGACTAATTATGAACTTCAGTTCAGCTAATGGGTTGATTGCCAGCAGTTTATTTCCTTTCAAAACTTATCTTTTACTAGGAAATTCTTCAAAAGCTCAGTTTGAGCTGTGATCTAAGTGAAATACTCTGAAGTATGATAACCTTGTCACTGGTTCATCTTGGTGCTTGGAATGGTCAGTCTATTTGGTGAGTGTCCTTCATAGCAGTGGAAATAGTAATTGCTGTTTCTGACTAAGTGGCCTTGGTAGAGTTTTCCATCCCTTTCTTTTCTCAGGAGTTTCTTTTTTAAGCAAGAGTCATTTGTGTTTACCATGTCAAGTTAGAGTGGGGCATAATATATAGATGTATTTATTGTGGCCTTTTTTTTTTTATATAAGGACTAGCCCTTGGAAATCATTGTCCTGTGGGCCCCACTGTGCAATAATCCTGCTGGATAGGTTTTTACATAATTCTTTCCTGGAATATAAATAAACTGTTAGGTACCTAGCAGGAATCTTAAATCTTGGTTTTATTGAAAAGAACTTTGAGGATGATACTTTCTTATTCCAGGTTATAGTTTGTAACATGTTTGAAACAAATTTTGAAAGAGTGATTTCTCAACTTAGTGTTAAATGATTTTGTCTTAAGTCTGACTCTTTGAAAGCTTGTTCTTTCTATTAAATTTCAAGTCATTGAGCACAATCAAAATGGAAGCTCATATCTCAGGAGTTTTTGAAATTTTAATTTAGAGATATTTCTCTTCTACCCTATCCCAGCCTCTTTCTTTTTGCTATGATGTTTGTCTGTGTTCTGTAAGACTTTAGTGTTGTGGTGGCAAGCCATGGATTCATCATGATCCTTTAAGAAGTTAGGAAATGGTTGAGGTTGATGGAAGGAGTTCAGTTTACTGCTTTCCAGAGGGCACTCAGAACAGCACGTTAACCAGGTTGTCTTTAAGATGTTCTTTTAGACAATCATTTCTTATAGACACTTTCGCCTGCCCTACACCAAAGATGTAAGATGCACTAGGAGACTGCTTATAGGATTCTGTCAACTGACTCTTAGAGCTGTGATTGTAATTAAGTAGTTGGTACTATGATTGAAGCAAAATCTAGTAGCAATGCAATGGGGCCCTATATCTGCTTTATGAGTGGTGGTGTGGAATGTATTCTAAGCTTACAAATCTTTGGAACCCTGGGGTCGGGTGGGTGGGGGTGGGGCAACTTATTAATGACAATAGATTCCTCCCCAAAGGTCGTCTGTGTAAAGATGGGCCTTGCAGTTTTCTGTGTGAGCAGAACATACTTTGGCACGCTGTTCTGCAGCAAGGCCACTGAACTTTTACAATGTGGAGATTTGGGAAACAGTCCCAGGTGGAGTATATAATATCAGTCTGAAAAAGATTTCATTGCAATAGCTTTTGATGTATGTATATTTATTTTTAGGAGAAAATTGAATAGGTCTATAGTTGTACTTGTATTCTTGTTAGGAATACTTTGAATGAGCTTAACCCACTTGCCAAATATCCATATCCCTGTCCATTTTTAGCTTTTTTTTTTTTTTAATTTTTAAAGATGGGTTCTCATTCTCTCTGTGTTGCCCAGGCTGAACTCAAACTCCTGGCCTCACAGTATGCTACCATACCCAGCTCCCACCGCTACTATTTTTTTAATAATTGCTTTTGATTTTTAAAATCTTGTCCATTTGTATAAAAATAAAATTGTTAACACCATTAGGATTTTGGGTAACTTTTAAATTTAACAATCCTAGAATGCGAAGGATGTTAAGGAATATTACACTAGTAAACCTTCATTGTCAGCTTTTCAGTATTTAACACCTTAAGAGCTCCAGAAGTGCAGTAAATACAGGTTTACTTGTAAAAATAAGATCAAATCATTGTTAACTCCTGTGGTCGCCAATGGAACTGATAACAGCCAGCCATAACCAGTAATGGGCAGCTTTACTGTACAGCTCCTTTACCATGACCAAGTAGTGTGCAGTTCTGTGATCAGCACTTCCCTCCAGGGGTGGTCTCTGTTTATTCACCAAAGAGATTTTCCTGTAGAACTTGTGGCATTTTCCATTAAGTTGGTTCCTATGCAGAAGGATGTGCTTGGTTAACCAGACAGCAGCTATACCTAGGCTATAGATTTTGCTCATTGACACTGTAAGGACTATTTCTAGGCAGCCAACAGCCTTCATTCCAGTTTGGGCTTTAGCTATTAACACGTAAAGATAACCAGTTGCTTGGCAAAGGAAGCTGGGTAGATGGTGAGTGCATGTGTTAAAACTGTCCTGCCTTGCAGTTCACAGCACTTTCTAGAGCTCCTTGTCTCCTGATGTACTGAAGGAGACACCCCCATATGTTTTTTTCCCAAAGCATTTCTCTAGCAAAAGGGTGCATAGAAATGGAATATGAGGCTTTGTGTCACTGATTTTATGATAACCAGTGGAACCTGCCTGTTCTGCCCTTACCACAGCTTTCTGTGTCCAGTGAAAGCCATAAAAATTTAGTTTAACTTTGTAGCTCGTGTCTGTGTATACATGTATAAGCTATCATATACATATGGTGATTGACAAATATCTTACAGTTAATTTTATATAGATTAAAAACCGAGCAATTTTTGTATCTGTAGACATAATTCACTTACGGTGGCTTTTATCCCACCATATATATAGCAAACAGCCATGCGAATCACCGGCCAGAAAAGTTGTGGCGCATTCTGATTGCCTTTTCCTACCTGTTTGCCACCTGTGGTGTGGGTGAGCAGGGTAATTGAACTGCTGCACATTTCAGATTTGCTATCCCTGGCTATGCGTCCTAAGAGAAGCTGACCGGATTATGCATTCTGCTGTTTACTAGCACAAATAATTACCAAAAAGCCAAATTTCTGTTTTGAATTTGGTGAGTTAGTGTAGTCTGTGGTTGAACTAGAAAGACAAAGTTATCAAGAGCTTCCCTTCCTGGAAGACGAATTTTACCTTTCATGGTAGGGGTTCTATAAAATAAAATTGCTTTTTCTTCCTGAGAATTAATGCCAATTCCTGATAACAATGTATAATAAATTCAAAGTCCTTGAGAGGGAACTGGAAATGTAAAATCATGGTTCAATTTTTCTACTTTAGTCGTCCCTCAATAGGTTTTACCAGGGTTTCATTGAATAAACTAAAGAATTTAAGAGTGAGCCTTTGATGTACTTGATTTTCTTTTGTGCCTTAGTTTCTCTGAATAGCAGAGGCATCAAATTTTGGTGGGGAGTGAAAATGGGAGTGTTAGGGGAAAGGTTTGAAGATAGTCCTGCTGTAAATGAAGGGCCTACTTAAAGTGGTCCTAAGGCTTACCTTTTTTGAGTTGATTCAGAGTTGCTCACATCAAATCACTAGATTTCCCCAGACAGAAGGATTAAAATATGGATTTTTGAGCCTGAGCAACATAGCAAGACCCTGTCTCTACAAAAAATTTTTAAAAACTAGCTGGGTGTGTGGTGTGTGCCTGTGGTCCCAGCCACTTGGGAGGCCGAGCCAGGAGGATCGCTTGAGCTGAGGAGTTTGAGGCTACAGTGAGCAATGATGATGCCACTGCACTCTAGCCCAGGCAACAAGAGGGAGACTGTCTTATAAAAAAAAAAAAAAAAAAGATATTTTTGCATCACATGTACCAAAAACCGTTTTTAGCTGTTATGTTCTTTGTTGTACTATCAGTGTGTTGGTTAAGAAAGAGAAAAAATTCAAGAAAATCTTATATATTTGAAAGGAAATTGGTACTTTCTTGAAGGCTATGCAATATGTGTCTTTGAACAAGAATTCTTAGTACTTTTGACTCATTCATCAAACAGTGAGTGCTTGTGTGCCAGGCACTGGTGAACTCTGGGGATCCAGGGGTGACTAAAGCACACTGGAACCCTGCCCTTACGAAGCTTTCAGTCTAGTGGGGAGACATGAAATGTTTTAGCTTCAAAAGCAAGATCAATTTTTGCTTATTAGCATGCTTTTATTTAGAAAGTCATTAGAGTTACTTGGTTTCATTTCAGAGCAGACTGGGAAAATCAGGCTCACAGTGGAATTAGATGCTATGAACTTGAAACGTCTCTTAAAAATTCTGTTTTTAAAAAAGTGGAATCAGAGAAACCAACAAAAAATGTAACATTGGGTAGATCAGGTATTGAGAAATCATAATGCTGGGGGAGGAGGGAATGGGCAGGATAGAAGGGCAACAGGTAAATGGAAGATGACCCTAAAATGTACCAGTGACAGCCTAGCCTTCCGTCAGGACCCCTTGCATGCAGGATAGAGGGAGTGTGCTGCAGCCTTTTCCCCGCACCTCCTTTGTGAGCACGGCTGCTTAGGACTGGCCATCTGGGCTAACGGTACTTGAGCAGAGGGTTCTGTAGGATGTGCTATTTTAAAGCAGCTGAGTGCAGCATGTGAAAATGGGAATCTAGAGCAGAAAATGTAGCAAGCAGTGGCGTGGGTATTGGATGGTGGGCAGGATTGATTTACAGGAGGATTCAGGGCTCGACTAAGTCTGTCCAAGACAGCTCTGCCAAAGGGACAGTCTTTAACCCATTATTTAAAATGCCACGGTAAGTGTCATCCTGAAGCATACAGGTAGAATTTCTGGATCTTAACTAGTGACTTCTGAGGTTTACAGTTAGGAAACTTGCACAAAGGTTTATCAGTTATTTATTGGTGATTGGTAATCTAGACCCTGGGGGGCTGTAGGACAGAAAAGGATATAGTTGGTGAGTTTTAGAGCACCATCTTATGGAATGAAATCTGCAAAGAAAACAGTTTAAGGACATAAGGGTTAGAGAATGTTTCTTTTACCTAAAATTAAACTACAGAAGATCAGGGATGTGGGGGTATGGAATATAAAATTAGGATAATTTAAACAGAACTATATTTCTTTAAATATGTATGGTAAGGTTTTCATTAGCTAATTTGGGGAGGGAGCATGCTAAGGTATTTCTAATGGGAAACTATTTTGTTTACAAGAACTTGTTTTACATGCAACCCTGAATGAATGTGGCCTAAAGGTAGAGCTGTACTTCCTGCCAGAAGCAGTCAGATCAATCTGTTTCCAGATTCCTTCTGTGAGTACCTGATGCAGACTAGACTCTTTCCTTTCTTGAAGGCTCCCCAGCTTTCTGAGTTTGCCACCCATCTGAGACCTCATTTGATTAGGTTTCCATTCTCTACAGCCCTGATCATCCTTTTGAAATTGTTCTGGTGATAACACCCAGAGCAATTCAACATATTGAGTTGCTTTTTTTCCACTGTGTACCTTCAATGAGAATTGATTTGCTCGTTTGTATTTCAAATCTCTTCTTAGCAAGTTGGCCTAATGGCCTTTGCACTGGAAGGTTTGTTTACCAGTTTTGTAGCCATATTTGGCAAATCTTAGCAAATAGAAACCCCCTCTTTTCTTCTCACCCCTTCTATGTTCTTGTAGTTGCTCATATATTGCAAGATTTCCTGACTTTTCTTAAGCTTTGATACTACTGCATCTTAGAAGAACTAGGCTGATGGGCAAAGTATGCTTGCCAGTGGCTCAGTCATCCCATGATGCTTTGGTTTTGAGAGTTGGGAAAACTCTGAGAACTTAAGGGAACCAAACTCAGGAATTCCACTGTTGGTTGCATTGTGCCCTTGGTTTAGAGGCTGAACATAGGCCCTGTCTGCAGCTGAGTGAACTAGATGTATTTGGGTTTGAATATTTGTCACATACCGAAATGTAAGTCAGCCCTAAATAATCAAAACACTTTATTTTATTTTTCTTTTTTTAATAGGAACTTTCTGAAGAAAAAGTGGTGTGTAAAACATTTGATATTTAAGACAATAAAGTTTTTATCATAAGAACTTCTGTTTGATGAATTTCTTTTAACTGAGGTGGTTACTTTTGTCCTTATGTCTATCTCCCTGCCCCTTTAAATAACTTATACCCAGGCACCGTGACTTGTGGCACATGCCTGAACCTCAGAAAAAATGAGCATCTCAGAGCCGCTAAAGTAACTTCAGAGAACCGTTGCAGGAGGACAGCTATCTGCTGATGTAAAAGGTATGTATTTTAGAGTGAGGTGCGGTGACACACCTGTGGTCCCAGCTACGTGGGAGGCTGAGGTGGGGGGATCACTTGAGCCCAGGAAGTCAGCCTGGATGACATAGCGAGACCCCATCTAAAATATGTGCATTTTGTAACTGCAAATGCAGTTGATGCACAGGAATAGAAATAACACCTGCAATGGAGTATGGTGGTTAGGACTAGTCTCTAGAGCTAGGTTGCTTAGGTTTGAATTATAGCTTTGCCACTTGCTAGGTCACAGGACTAAATTGTCTAACCTTTCTGTTAATGAGTTTACACATCTGTAAAATGAGGACTGTCAGTGTGGTTGTAGGGCTTAAACAAGTTAATATATGTAAAGTGCTTAGAAGAATAGCTGGCCCAAAGTAAGTGCTCATTAGGTGTGAGCTAGTAGTATTCATTGTGTCATTTAAGGGATTTGAGGATGCTAAATGGAATTTCCAGAGGGGAAATAGCTCATCCAACTGTCTGATGTAGGGGAAGGGCTTTGCCCCATGTAGCTGGTCCTTCAGGGTCCTAGCCTACCAGGTTCTTCAGTATGTGGCTTCCAAGGTTGCCTTTTGACGTCAGCATCCAGCTGGCATATCAGGGTAAAAAAACAAGTTTGTTTCATGGGAGTTTTTATGTACCAGGCCTGGAAGTGATGTTCACTTCTCTACCCACATTCGTTCAGTCACATAACCACACCAAACTGCAAGGGGGTGGCAGGGAGAGGGCTTGTGGACTAGAATCGACTCGTGTGCCCAGGGAGATTAGAAGTACAGTTTGGTGGTCAGGTAGCAGTCCTTCAATTTCACTCTGTACGTAGACCACATACAACCTTTCCCCAAAGGAGATGGCCCCATATCCCATCTGGGCACTCCACTGACCTTAAAGTCCAGAGTCCCCTGCCATGCCCTGTCTTCTTCTTCAGGTCTTGATTGTGGCCCCTTAAGGTCTGACAAACTCTGAACTTAGAGATAAATGACCTGCTCCTACTCCATATACAGTGATGGGGCAGGGAAAGAATAACCGCAATAGCAAATCCCCATTGAAAAGGGAAGGATGGGAAATGAAGCCGTTACTGTCTCCAACAATTAGAAAATCATGCTGGACAGGCATTATGAAGTGCTTTATTTAAGATTCTCATCATCCAGTTTAGAGGAAACTCCCTTGTCCATGGCCCCTCCTGAGTAGGTGTTGAGTTTGCTCTCCCTGGGGGTTGGCAGGGTTTTCCTAGCCAGCTTACTGCTGGTGTAAGTCTGGGGACCTGAGGGTTGTCTCTTTAGCTCTTATCTGGGGTCTACAAGAAGGAAACTGGTGTTTTACAACCCTCGAGGCCCCAGGTGTTTTGGCTCTTTTCATTTCTGCTTATAACCAGTCAATTCTTTCCTAAGCTTAGGTCTTTCGTGTAATGCATATAAAGTAAAACGCAGCACACTAGCATGACTTTTCAAGTCTTCCTTTAGGCTGGAGCTTCAGGCTGTGGAGTTAATGTAGCCAACCATCCAAACTGCCACAGAACACAGTTTTTCCAGATGTTTTCCCCTCTGAATAGCAAATCTCCATGTTTCTAGCGTTCTATAACAATTGCCTTCTTGACCACCAAATCAGTGTCAGATTTCTGTGACAAGCATCCCATTTCACTACCAATTTTTGTATTAGTTCACGTAGGCTCACTGCTGCAACAAACCCATCCCAAATATCAGTAGCTTAACACAATAAAACCGTACCTCTCCTTCATGAACAGTCCACTGTGGGTCCGAGTCATGGAAGGGGCAGGAGAGCTCTTCTCCACACTGTCATTCAGGAACCAGCCTTCCAGCAGTTCTGCCATTTTCACCTGGATCCCAAGGCTCCCTTGGCCTTCAGCATTCCTCTGGAAGATGATGGAAGGGAGGAGTCAAGCTCAAGGGGTTTTATGGCCAGACCTGGAAAGGATACATACCACTTCCCACACAAAATCAGCAAAAGCAGTCATCTGGCCACACCTAGTTGAACGGGAAGCAGGGAAATGTAGATTACTAGCTGGTGTCTGGTAAGAAATTGGCTAACTCAGCTTTGGCCTCAGAGAGAATATCAATTTTCTAATGTCTGGTCAGGGAATAGAGTCTTTTATTGACTCCTAGTTATATACTCGCAAATTAAGACCCATACTTCTGAACTGTTTAGAGTTGATTTCTTTACTGTTGAGAGTTTCAGGACAATCTCTTTCCTAATGCTTTCTAAGTGATGTAACCATGCCTAATTTTTCAAATTTAAGGTTGTTTAAAATTAACCATTTTGAGGCTCTTGAGTAACTTTGAAATGCCCTAGGGTGTTAAATAACCAATATAGAATCATTGCTTTGTGTATAGGTTTGCGCTGTGAGGCCTTTATTTGAGAGAATTTCAATGTATACTGCATAGACCAGCTGGTTTAAACAGCTTAGACAAATCCCCTCTTGTTCTGTTACCCTTCCTCACCTTTCTAAAAAGGATGGTGAGAAAAAAGGCTATTTCTAATTGGAGATAAGAAGTAATTGTTATTGTGCTGTTCAGATCTTAATCTTTTGATATTGTTTCATTTGAAATGAGATTTCTAGTACTTGAAAGAGCTCAGTTTATAACAGTAGAAGTTGTGAGACGTTAGTTATTAGTGGAAAGAATTAGGGGATCCTTGGCACAGAGAAAGGGGAATTCACTCCATTTTTATTTTTAAAAAGACAAAATGGCAGGGGAGTAAATATATTGGGGAGGGTTATGGCAGAAATCAATACAGCTTGGGGGAAGAAAGTATAAGAAAAGGGTAGGATAGACAAGGGGACTGCAAAAGGTTCATGGAAAATGGAATTAAAAATAAAAAAAACTGTATTTCTTAACATAAGCTCCATGAAGTTCAAGACACTGTGTAAGTGATGATACCAGCCATTTAATCCATCTCTAAAGAGCTGAGTATTCTGGGAATTCGTCCATGTCAATGCACTCTCTTTTACGTTATTAACCAAAGAAAAATGAGTGACCTTTAAAGATTTATTTTTTATTGTAGAGACAACGTCTTGCTATGTTGCATTGGCTGGTCTCAAACTCCTGGCCTCAAGTGATCCTCCCAAAGTGCTGGCATTACAGGTGTGAGCCACTGTACCTGGCCCTTTTTCAGATTAGGAAACAAAAATAAGTCAGAAGGAGCCAAATCAGGACTATAAAATGATCCTAATGATTTTCCATTGAAACACTCAAAAAATTGCCCTCGTTTGATGGCAGGAATGAATACGTGCATTGTTGTGGTGGAGAAAGACTCTCTGATGAAGCTTTCCCAGGAATTTTTCTGCTAAAACTTTGGCTAACTTTTGAAAACACTCTTATAATAAGCAGATGTTACTGTTCTTTGGCCTTCCAGAAAGTCAACAAGCAAAATGCCTTAAGCATCCCAAAAAACTGTTGCCATGACCTTTGCTCTTGACCGGCCCATGTTTGCTCTAACTGGATCACGTCCACCTCTTGGTAGCCATTGCTTTGATTGTGCTTTGTCTTTGGCATTGTACTGGAAAAGATTGTCCAGTTACAATTCTTCAAGGAAAATGTTTCAGGATCTTGATCCCACTTGTTTAAAATTCCCGTTGAAAGCTCTGCTCTTGTCTGCAGTGGATCTGGGCACAACCGATTTGGCACCCATTGGGTGGAATGGAAAGTTTGCTGAACTTTGATTTTTTAAGTCAGAATTGTGTAAGCTGAACTAATTGAGATGTCTATGGTGTTGGCTATTGTTTCTGCTGTTAATCATCAGTCCTCTTCAATTAGGCACAAACAAGATGAATTGTTTTCCTTGCATATTGATGTGGATGATCTGCCACTACAGGCTTCATCTTCAATATCATCTTATCCCTTCTTCAAACAGTTATCCATGTGTAAACTGCTGATTTCTTTGGGGCATTGCCCCCATAAGTTTTTCATAAAGCATCAATGATTTTACCATTCTTCTACCCAAGCTCCACCATAAATTTAATGTTTGTTCTTGCTTCAATTTTAGCAGAATTCATGTTGCTGTAATAGGGCTTCTTTTCAAACTCATGTCATCCTTCCTAGTGCCTCAAACTAGATCCTGTTCAGACATGTTATAACAAATTAGTATGAACTTATTTTGGTGCAAAAAAAATTGGAAACCCATGCATAGTTTTTTCATAATATGCATTTTCCACAAACTTCTAAAAGTCGCATCATACATTTAAAAGTAGAAATACAGGGCCAGGCGTGGTGGCTCACACCTGTAGTCCCAGCACTTTGGGAGGCCAAGGCAGGAGGATTGCTTGAGGCCAGGAGTTCAAGACCAGTCTGTGCAACAAAGAGAGACTCTGTCTCTAGAAGAAAATTTTAAAAAAATTGTCTGGGCCAGGCGTGGTGGCTCACGCCTGTAATCCTAGCACTCTGAGAGGCC
>CAUYSK010020670.1:0-16208 GCA_963575035.1 Avahi laniger
ACCTGCCTACTTGCCTGCCTCATGTCTGTCCGCCTGCCTGCCTCCCAGCCTCCATGCCAGCTGAGTTCTTCCAATACAGTCTGCTACCTTCATGCAAGTGCTTCTCTCTGACTGATAACACCTTTCTTGCCCTCTCTGTGAAAACCTTATTAGGCCATCTCAATACCATCTCCTCTTTGGTCATGTCCTTCAGTTCCCCAGTTGGAATTCATTTCTAGTACCTCATGTCTTCCTGAGTACTTTATTTTAAGCTCTTACACAGTGTGTAATTAATTATTCTTTGTATCATAGCAGTTTAAATACCTCTGTCCTTTGTTTGCTTTGTTGTAAACAGAGACAAAGACACGTGTCATATTACCCATCATTAGATTCATCACTGGTGCTCATTACAGAAGTACTTGGTAGTGTTTTTGAAACAAATGGAATAAAAAGTGTCATTTTACTTGGAGGTTCTGGAAGGGAATGACTGTTTACACTGTTCCATGTAGTACCTAGCCAAAACACATGCATTCCCTGAGTAGTAACGTGATAATCCTCTGTGTTCATGATAATCCTTACTGCTCCTCCCTGCTCAAGGCCGTGGAAGACAACTCATCTGCTCCTGCATAATATTCTGGCTTTGACTTTTATTTCCAGAGTTTATAGGATTTTTTTTTTTTTAGGTCTTTGACTTTGAACTGAGCAGCCAGGATATGACCACCTTGCTCAGCTACAACAGAAACTGGAGGGTCTGTGCCTTGATGAGGTGAGTGAGTCCAGTCTCACGATCAGTTCCCAGTCATCAGATGCTGCAGGACAAAAGAACGGCCTTAATGCCACGCCCTTTTGTCACAGCTGTCTTGCACATCCACATGCAGCAGGAAACATTTAAACCTACATCAGCTGAACTGCACAAAGCCATGGGGAAAATGCCAAGAGATCTCCCCAGAGTCACTGGCAGCCTAACCTGAAATAACTACCTATTTTGGCATTTAATTTTTAAATCTCAGTGGCTCCTCTGAAACCAGATGATCTCAGGTGGCCCTGACTCAAATTCTGGCAGAATTTGCCTGGGACCCTTTGTCTTACTGCCCCTAATAAAAGGGTGTAGTAGGAAGACTGTGGTGCTGGGGATCGACAGTCCCAGCTCTGACGCTAGTGAGCCACAGGACTCTGAGAATGTCACTATCTGCTCTGACCAACAGAGTCACTGAAGGCCCCTCCAGTTGCACATTCCCTGGTTCTTTGTATTTCCTCTGAATTATCGTTTGAAATCGGAGGGAGATTTCTGGAAAGGTTTTTTCTTTTCCTACCAGTACAATAACTAGGTAATGTTTAAAACTTTCTGCTTTCAAGAAGCAACTTCCCATTTTTCAGTGGAGACTAAGACCCCACCTACTCCTCTGTCACCATCCTTGTCCTTGTCTGGGCTGTTTCTCTCTTCTTCGGCACTTCCTCTTCAAAGCACAATTCCCTGAGAGGGGAACATTCCCTGAGAAGGGGTATGGTGCCAGCTTTCTCTTTCCACCTCTGTGCCCACGCCTTGTGGTTCAGAGTTTGCTCCACTGTTGGCTTCAGCCACAGCCCCAGACAGACGTCTGCCAAGTTACTCTCCTGTCCTCAGGGAAGTGCGTGCCTGGCGAGCCTGTTCCTGTCACACTGTGACCTCAGACTCTAGGCCACAAACAGAGCTTATCACGGGCAGCTACACCCACACCCTTATTAAATGTACTTAACCTTTAGACATTAAAATCTTTTTTGGATCTAATAAGCAAGGGAAGGAGATGTGAATTAGTCACCAAGCTGTATCTGTTCTTTCAGAATCTATCCCATTCATTCATTTTTCCCTTTCGCCTCCCACTGTGGTTAGATTATACTGAAGTGCTTTGGAGCTGACAAACTACAGTGATTTTGTAATTGTTTCTTTTCCATTTAGACTCCTCCCACCCTCCAGTGCTATTCTAAAAACAGCTGTCAGATTGTCCTGTGCACTACTGATACAGTGGGAGTGGGTCGGGGTTGGAGTGGGGAGGAAGAGGCTGGCCCTGATACCCCCAGGCCTCCCAGGGAGCTGTGAATATTTGAGTAAGAGCTATGTATTGCAAGCTGGGTTCCCTCTGGGCATTTCACACGCTGCCTAGCCAGTCTTTCCAATGTTCTTGCCATTGTGTTCCCAGCACAAGCCATTGGCCCTAGCAGATGGACTGTGAGCCTTGGCAAACACACCCGCACCTCTTAACCCTGTTCCTTGCCCCTGTGTTTCCAGTATCAAATCCTCAACTATTGTGTCGGGCTGTCTTCACCTTCTGCTCATACAGGAGGCTTCTGGAGGTGTCTCCCTGTGTCCTTGGAGCATTTGGTAGTGTTTTACTCATCCTTTGGGATTCAGTCACAAATAGACTTTTAACATCTCTTATGTTATTGCCTCTTTGCTCTTGACACCCTCTTATTAAGACAGAAAGATGCTATCTGGTGCTGCCAGCTGGACTAAATTACTGGGAGGCAGGAATCCTATTGCGGCCCTCCACGCCCCAGGCACAGTACTGGGCACGTGGGGAGGGTGGTGTCCGTCACACATGTGCTTGGTGACAGCCCATGGCAGAGGGGCCTGGCGGGTGAGCCGCTGCCCCCAGCTGCAGAATTCTGAAGGCTTAGAACTAGCTTGTTGCCCCCGAGGCCTCTATTTTTGCCTGTAATCGAGACACTTAGCATTTCTGTGTATTAAGAGTTTGTCATAGCGAAAGTCACTTCCTTGAAAAGCAGATGTGTGTTCTCTTTTCTCCTGACAGCTGTGCCAACCACAAGGATTACCCCTTCAATGAGGAGTTTTGAAGCTGTGGATGCCTGCTCTGCCCAAGTGGACCTATACCTGTTTTTCCTGCCTCATCTTCCTTGCAGATATAATACAGCCTTAGCTGGAACAGCAAGCTTCAGACTGACCAGGGAGGGCTTGTCTAGCTTGATGTTGGGTCTGAAGAGCAGTATCAATAGAGTAAAAGCCTCTTCCAGTTTTCTTTGCCCTTTTTGCCCTGCTGGGGAAAATAAAACCTGAATACCCTTTTCTGACCAAGGAGAAGCAAAATCTATAAAGTCAAAATAGTGCCACTAACAGTTGAGTTTTGACTCTTGGAACTGTAATCCTTTTAGTCAGACTTCTCTTTGCCTCAAATAAAAAGTGCTTTTCTGAGCTCGATGCTGCTCCATTTTGTTTTGGGTTTTGGAAACAATAAGGTACCTTCTGTCCCACTCCGAACCTTCATTCCCTGTACCCGCAAAGCAGGCCAGCGATCCATGCTGCAGGAATGCAGGACTTGGCTTTTCTTTTAGTGGTGACCCCTCACCTCAGAACTTTACCCATTTAGCTTTAGGGCAATGGGTCTCGTCCTGCCCTCACACTGGAGTCTCCTGGAAGCTTTGATGGTTGGTGATGTCTGGACCTCGCCCTGGAGACTGGGCTGTGGCCAGGACATCAAGAGTTCTCAGGCCTCCTGGTTCTTGGTGATTCTGATGTGCAGCCAAGGCTGAGAACTGCAGCGCCAGGGCCAAACCAGGACGTAAACCATTTTCGATTGCACAGATTACTTGGTTGTCCTCCTGCCTGTGAAGGCCGAAGTCAGATGTTTACTAAGCAGCACTCCCTGAGAGAGACTGCTTTCCTGAGGCCCATGTATAGACAAGAGGGAAGAAAAGCATAAGTAAACGGCACCCAGCTGGGTGAGGGTGAGTGCTTTAAGTAGGGTTACAAAAGTAAAGGCTTTGAGGCCCTAGTGCTGTTGTCTGTTTTTATTACTAACGTTTCCTTATCCAGAATTAAATTTGATAAAAGCCAAGAAAGGGACAGACTGGACAAGTGCTGACTTGCAAGTTGGTAAAGTTCGGTTGTTTTGTCACTGCCTTTGTCTGTTGGATGGTTATAACTCCCACGATCAAGTCGCATTAACTGCTTTGCAGGTCATCATGTTTAAGATACGCCCCCAAAGGTACAGTTAATTGGGCCACAGTGGTCCCTGGGCCTCACCTAGGCATGAAGAGGAACACCAAGCCCCACCGGCACGGGCTGCTCCTCAATACCTGGTGACCTTGGGCCTGGGCCCCTCCAGGCATCTGCTCATCCTGGTCGTCCAGTTTCCCCCGCTAAAGTGGGCAGGTCCCACCTTATTCCAAGTTAAGCTGCAGACCTCCTAAATCACCCTCTGATCATCAGGAATGGACTTCAGTTTTGTTACAAATAGTTTCTTCTGTGGCCAGATGCCCACGCCTGTTTCTCCAATTAGTCAATAGTTGGTATAAACACTTTGAAAAACTTTGAGGCAATCACTAATAAGTTTTAAAATCAGTGGCCTGCCTCTCAGATCCCTGCTGAAGATGGACTGCTATAGCAAGACAGTTTCAAAGTCAGCCCAGGAGCATAAACGAGATATTAGGTGAGCCTGTGCAAAGTCCCCTCCTACCGCTGGCAGAAACCCTTAGATTCTAAGGCCTTGCACTTTAGAAGGAGCTGTGCCTGCAATGGGGGAGGAGGAAGAGAATGAAGCCCTGCCACGAGGGATGGGGAGAACAGCTTGCTCTGCATTGTGAAGCTCGAGCAGTAGTGTTGGCAGTTGCTGGCTCGGGCTCAGTTGGGGCCCGTTGCTTGTTGATGCCGAAAAGTGGTGTGAGGGAGAGAGGGTGAGTCTGCACGGCTCAGGGGCCACCTTTGTTCCACTAACCCTCCAAGAAGCAGGTGGACATGAGAGGGTCCATGGATCCAGATGGGTGCTGCTTTGGCAATGGAGTCTCCTCCCAGCTTGCAGGTGGTGCCTCAGAGGGTGGAGCTGTGCCCAGGGCGGGGCTCTTTCCTCTGCAGGAACAGCACTGTGTCCTCAGTCTGAGCTGTCCGACCTCACACACAGGAAGGGCAGCTGCTGATATGCTTAGGGAGCAGTACACTGAGAGTTTTTGTTTCCAGCCTCCAAGATTGTATTGTATGGCAAGAAGAGCAAGCCCTGAAGAAAATGCTGCCCATAGGTCTGTAAGAGTTATCTGTTTTGGACTGATGGGTGGAATCATGGAATGTTAGAGATGGAAAGGACTATGGTGGTCATCTAGTGTTTCTCTAAGCCAGCGTTTGCACATTTATTTTTGGCTGCAGACTCCATTCTTCAAAAGGAATCCTAGATGGGTCCTCAATATATAAACCAGATGAAGGCAGAGCTGCTGTGGTTTAAGTGGAGGAGGAATCGAAACCAAGCCAGCCAACACCCCTTCCCAGATCCCCCACCCATGAGGACCCTGGAACAGTTTCAAAGTCTGGGGATCCAACCCTTTGGTTTTTGTTTGTTTTAAACTATAAAAAGATTTATTTCACACAGGTGCTGGTGCTTGGGAATTCTAGAGTAGCTTAGCTGGGTGGCTCTGGGTCTGGGTCACTCAATCACTGGCAAGTCAGTACCAGGTACTGGCAGGAGGCCTCAGTTCCTCACTCTGTGCACCTTCCCCCATCGCTGCCAGAATGTTGATAACGTGGTGGCTGAGTCTCCCTTAGTCATCCCAGAAAACACAAAGTGGAAGCCACAACACCTTTCATTATCTAACCTCCAAAGTCACACAGCATCATTTCCACAATATCCTACAACATGGTAGCCCTATCCACTGAGCTGGATACCACTATCTGCAACTGGAGAAAGTGCATATTGTTTAGAAGGCGTTTCAGAAGTAACTATAAACATGAAAATGATACTTGAAAAGAATATATGTTCAGATTAGCAACAACAAAAAACTCTGAGGATCAGAGAGGTGAAGTGACTGACCAAAGCTCACACAGCAATTTAGTGGCAGAAATGGGCCTAGAATCCAGGTCTCTGGAATCTAGTATATTGCATTACCTCATCATATTATTACAATGACAACCATTATAAGAAAAGTTACAGTAATTCTTCATGTATAAAACTTTACTGCCAGGCAATCAAGGTTAACATTGATAGTGATAGGTTGTATTGATAATATGTACTCTTGATATGATGTGATGAGAATGGCATTTGACCTCCACGAACTTCCTTCCAAAAACCAAAATCCTTGTTTAATCATGAGGGAAACATCAGAGGAATCATGATTGAGGGGTATTCTACAAAATACCTGACCAGTACTCCTCAAAACTGTCAAGGTCATTGGTCATCAAAAGCTAGGAGAGTCTCAGAAACAGTCACAGCCAAGGGGAAGCTGAGGGGACATGATGACTAAATGTACCGTGGCTGGGATCCGGGGGCAGGAAAAGGACATGAAGTGAAAACTTAGGCGAGGCAATCTGAATAAAGTATGGACTTGAGTTAGCAGTAAGTTATCAATGTTGCTTCATTAATTATACCAAATATACCGTAGTAACGTAAGATGTTAACAATAGGAAAGTAGGTGTGGGGTATATGGGAACTCTCTACTATCTTTGTCATTTTTCTGTAAACCTAAAATTATTCTAAAATAAAGTGCCTACTAAAAGAAAACTTGCTAAAACACTCAGAATGAGTAGTCTTTGTAAACAAAAGACACTAAGTCTACCTAGATTACTTAGGTAGGTATTAAATGCCCATAATTTAGGTAGGTATTAAATGCCCATAACTTTCTTAGATCAGGAACCAAAAGTTATTAGCAAGCGTACAGATTTGAATGGTGTAATTACTAATCTTGTTCTTGGAGAACATATTTTCAAGCACAAACAGAACATTTATGTGAATCAATGATATGATAGGCCAAAGTGCTGGCTTTAACAAATTTCAAAGAACTGATATCATGTGGATCATATTCCTCTGACCAGAATTACATAAAAGTATAAAATAACAAATAATAAACTAGAAACTACTCACACATTTGGAAATTTTGAAACAGATATATAATCAACTCAAGGGTAAAGAAGAAAAAGTAACAGCAAACACTATATACAGCATTTATTAATTACCCAATGTCCCTAACACTGTTTTAAGAGTTTTATATAGGAGCGCCTCTTTCATGTTTATTTTGGCCAGTCTGATGACTGTGTGTGGTGTTTGCTTTTTGCAATGAATGTCCCAGGAGTCTTTTGAACTTGTACCTGGATATCTAGATTTCTAGCAGGGCCAGTGAAATTTTCCTCAATTATTCCCTCAGATAGGTTTTCCAACCCTTGTATATTTTCTTCTTCACCCTCAGGGATGCTTATGATTCTTACATTAGGCCTCTTTTCATAATCCCATATTTCTTGCAGGTTTTGCTCATTCCTTTATTTCTCTGCTGAGTCTCTGTGACTGACTTGTTTAATGCAGAGGGGTTATCCTCAGGTTCTGAGATTCTTCTGCCTGATCTAACCTATTCTTAAGGCTTTCCGTTGTGTTTTATAATTCCTTGAATGAATTTTTCATTTCTAGAAGTTGTTTGATTTCTCTTTAATAATTCAATTTCTTTAGCGAATTTTTCATTCATTTCCTGCATTGTTTTGTGCTTTCCTTGTGTTGGGTTTCTATTTTATCCTGTATTTTATTGAGCCTCTGTAAAATCCATGTTCGAAGTTCTTTCTGACACTTCCCAAAAGGAACAAGCTGCAATGCTGTTGCTGGGTCCTATAACCAGCTGTGGTTCCTCAGGAGAAGCACTCGAACGCCCTAGGTGGTGGGTGGGGCCCTGGAACTTCCAGGTGAGTCCTTATTCTCCACCACAGCAGACCCAGGTGGGGGAATGAGGCTCGGCAGGGCTGGGTTGAGTGGGCCTGCCCTCAAGCTCCACAAATGCAGGCAAGGGATCTGCGGAGGTCAAAAGTCTGCTGCCTGCCTCTGTCAGGTAGGGGCTGAAGTGGCCGCACTCAACCAGAAAGTCTGCATGTGGAAACGGAGCTGTCTGAAACCCACAAGCCAGCAGTCTGGAGCAGGCCTCATGCCTTTCCCACCTCCCCTGTTCCACACTTTCTCCCAGGCCTCTGCCAGCAGACAGGACCTCAAGCCAGCTGCGCTCCCTTACAACTGTGATGCAGGCCAAGAGGTTCCCTGCCCAGGATCCTGGCCTGAGCTGGGGGCACAGCCCTCCCGTGGGAGCAGGGGTGCCCCACGAGCATGCCGTAGCTAGGACCCACACTGCACTTTCCCCTGTGATCTGCCGCTGCAGGCACTGACACCTCCCAAAACTAACTCAAAAATATCCCCTGGAGCAACTCAATTGAGACCTGGGGGTATGGGATCTGGCCTGTGGGCCCATCCCTGGGCCCCAGGTTTCAATTCCTGACCATGCCAGGGAGAAGCATGCTGGTCCCAAATCACCCCCGGGTGTCCAGGCTGGTTCAACGTCCCTCCACCTCAGGGGGTGCTCTGCTCTAATGGGTCCGCCAGGCAAGCAGCACCAGGGAGAGCCAGTGGGCAGGGAGCACACAGTCTAAGCACTGCTTAGTCTGCTGCAGGACCCCAAAAGGGGTTTCCATGCTGGGCTCCCTCCCTCCTCTTCCCACTTTAACCATAGCAGATTCCCTTTAATCTGCTTTGTTTGCAGGAATTGTGTGTATGATTCCATTCATAAAAAGGGTTCTGATCTTAAAAATAAAAAAAGTTAAAAAAAATTAAAATCATTCAATGGAGAGCCAAGTTGAATCTCTTGAAGCCTTCTCTGTTCTTTTCCCAAATTTGAATACCATTCAGTGAGTATTCTTGGAGCCCTAGTTACAAGCCCAGCTTTACGGCATATGCTACGGGGCATATAAAAAAAGATTACTTCATCCCCGAGGCACAGATCTACAAACGATTCCTGGGGTAGTTATTTGGGAGACGGTAGCATTTTTCTTTAAAAACCACTTTATAAATGATGCTTCATGCAAGATGTTCCTACCATCCTATTTAATTGCATCTCCTTTCTTGGATGTCTCTATCTTGCAAAGGGATAGGACAATAAGATCTTGGTGCCTTCAACTTGTTAACCTTCTACCACGAAAGTAAGGGAGAGCTCTTTTTAGGCGTGCATGAGTAGCTCTGGTTCAAAAACTTTGCAGATTGTTCTGCACAGGCGAACATGAGTCAATAACTTTATGGTGGTGCGAGGGAAGACAAAATAGGCCGTCCGAGGTTGGGTGTTCCTAAATTGGGCATAGCCTGTATAAACCCTGCTGGTTTCTGGAACTGCCTGGAGGGCAGGTCATATTCCTGCGAGTAAGATAGCAGGTGAAAAGTGAGATAATATGCAGAGCTTGAGGAGGAAGTATGTGGCCCCACTGCATACTTCCTGGCCCCAGCACCTGCACTCTGCATATATACGGTTCAGATGCCGCTCGGAAAGGACGGGCACACACGCAGCTTTGTTTCTGGTCTCACTGTTCCCGATCGCATCTCAGTGGTCTGGGTGGGCTTGACTTTCTGGAGCAAGGACTGGACGTCCTTTGGGACGCTGTGGACCAAGCAAAGGGGGCAGAAGGAAGCCTCGTTCATCTAGTTCAGCCTGTGGAAGCAAAAGGAAGTCTCCTCAACGTGGACGAAATAGAGGGGAAGGAAGGAAGGGAGGGAGGGAGGGAAGAAGGGAAGGAAGGAAAGAAAGGAGGGAGGGAGAGAGGGAGGGAAGAAAGAAAGAAGTCCCCTTCCACGCTCTCTGCTCCCTTTTCTTAGCCTCCTGAGCTTATAGTATGGTGTATGCCTCCCCCTTCTGGCCACACACGGTCAACCCTAATGTTTTAGGGATTCTTGGTGACTTGGTGGGCGTCCCTGCTTACTACTGGAGAGTCAGCCTTCATTGTACCTGTTGCCAGAGCTGTTGAAGGAGGGGTTACAACACAGCAGGCACCATACTAAGCCTTTTACATACATTATCTCATTTAACCCTCCAAGCGGTTTTGTGAGGGAGATATTATTCCCACTAAGCAGAGGACAAACCGGGAGAGGGAGCAGTTGAATGGCACCTCGGGCCTCCGAGTCCACATTCAGAGCCACTGCGAAAACCCTCAAATCCTGGTGGGATGTCCTCTGTCGACAGAGACGTCGGACGGAACACCCCTGCCCTTCTCCTGCCATCAGTCCCTGTCCTGGCGACTTCCCGGGTCCTTGTTCCCCTCTATGTCTTGTGCCCATCACCAAGCCTGCGATCGTCCCAGCCTCTTTCTTCTTCCTGAAAGAGGCCACTTGCCCCCTCCTGCTTGCCTCAAACATTCACCCTAGCGCAGTGGTTCTTAAATTAGGATCCACGAGAAGTCTGCATGGATAATTCAAGAAGTATGTGAACTCAAACAAGGAAAAAATTACATTCTATTGTGAGTGTAGAAAAAAAACATAAATGGAGGCTGTGACTTTATCACTAATAGAAAGTCACTTCTATTTCTATATCCCATTACTGTTGTTACGAATATCTCACAATGCCATTTATGCTCAGAGCTGCTTGTAAATAAGAGTTACTAAACCTGTCACTAGACCTGTTATTTAATCATTAATAAAAAGCATATATATTATCACATCACAAATTTGGCTCTTAAAAAATATTTTGATAGCAGTCTTTTAAGATTATGGAATTCCTTTGCAATCCTGTGTATTTGATTTTATGCACTTAAAAACATTATTCTTAGAAGAACTCCAAAGGCTTCTGTGGCTTGCCAAAAGTATCCTGGCATGAAAAATAATGTAAACCACTGTTCTTGCCTCTGTGCCAGCTTTGGGGCACCTGAGCCAGTTCAAGTAAGGCAGCAGTGAGTGGCCACTGGTAGGAGGGGTTACACTTCTCCAAACAGGAAGACCACATGATTCATTTTCCAAACAGGACACTTTTGAGTATGGAAGGGGTACCATTAATAATTATGCAGGAAAACAAGAGTAAACTGGGACATATGACCATCCCACTCAGCATGTATTCTGGAAACTGAAGAATTAGATGAAAAAAATGTCAGGTGATTAAATGCAACTTACAAGAATCAACATAGAAACACCCTATGTGTAACTGTGCTGCTGGTAAGATTCGATTGTCTCCTAAAATCCAACCAGAAAGAAACAAAATATAACTAACATACAACAACATATCAGCTTCAAAACAAATAACTACCACACATAATATGATTCATGCTAATGTACCACTAACTGCAGGCCAGGCGCGGTCTCACAACAGCCCTCTGAGGTTGGTGCTGTTATTAGCCTCATGTTGCAAATGAAGGAAACCTGCCCACTACACAGCTAGAAACGAACAGGCGATCTCTACTGTCTCTTTGAGATGACGTCACGTTAGGAAGTTTCATGATCTACATGGAATGCAGGAAAATCACAGATGGAATACAAACATCAGTCTTTGTCTCCAGCAGTGTGCGCGGTAGCAGCTGCTTTTATTCTGGATGGCTAGATCCAGTTATTTGAATGAAAGTCCCCAGAGTGGAGGGGGCAATATCTGGAAGGTTTCCACAGAGCAATCGAAATATCCCTTTATGACTCCTAAATTGTAAGTAACACTCTGTCCGGGCATTAACTTTTCTCATTAACCTTCCTCTCCTACAGAGAGGAAGCATGGACCAGTAACTAAGAGCACAGGCTTGAAGTTCAAACTGCAGGCACCTATTAGCTGGGTGACCTTGAGTAAATCACATAGCCTCTTTGCCCTGCAGTTTTCTCATCTGTAAAATGGAAATAATGATGAACCTCACAGATGATGGCAAGGAGTAAACAAGCCTGGCAAATGCACAATAAACAGTGTCATTTTATTCACCTCTACTCTGACAGCTTTGTCCCCAGACTCATCTCTCTCATCTTATTCTGAGTACTTCCATGTGTTCTGGAATTTTCAACTTCACTTCAACTTTTTTCATCATTCTGTAGCTATCTTTGGGTAACTATTGTAACATTTGCTTATACAGCATTTGCACCAGAACTCATTTTGCTGATGCAACACAAACTGACAACAGGAAGCGAGAATGGGGACACGCACTCTCATGATTGTCACATATTCTAGATTTACCCACTCCATAATAGCATTCGTGCCAGGCCTCTTCATTTGCATTTTGCTGAGCCGACATGAATTTTTATAAGTTCTGAGGTGTCCAGAGAATGCTTCAGTAAGAATCGAGTCGACAAAAGATAGGATAGATCATTTATCACCTTTGTGGAAACAAGATGAATTTCTGTTTTCAACTGAAATAAGAAATTGCAAAAGATTGCTGGGCCTGACCACGGGAAAATTTAAACTGGTGTCAAAAAAAAATTCAATACAAAAAGGAAAGCTACAGCTTGAGAAATGTTTACATTACTATGAAAAGAGGTTAATAAATATGGCTTATAAGACCCATCTTTTAAAAACATTTTTGTTGCATCTCCACTAAGAAGAAGAACATCATGGTCACCTCCACTCCGGGAGGCTGACCTGTTCCTTCTCCAGAACGAACTATGCTTTAATAAACTTTGGCACTTTGCCTGCTTGCAAACATAAAAAAAAAAAAGAGAAAAAAAAAGAACATCATGATTATCTTGACCCAAATTAAATTCCATTAAAACAAAAGTTTAACATAAAAAAAACTTTATATGTACAGAATGCTCTAATATTTCTATTTTACTGTATTCTAATTTTTTCTTTAATGCTAGTCATGAGCCACTTAATCAATTTTATAGTCTACTAATTATCACTTATTATTTAAATACACAGTGATATCAAGAGCTCTGCTAAATACATTTTTGGATAAAGAATACATAGAGATACCTCAGATAGAAGTAAAAAAAAAAAATCTCTGAAATATGGAAAAATCTTTGTCCCAGTACTGACCCAAGAAATACGAGTTCAGAACAATACAATTTCCATTGATTAAATTAGTAGAAATTAAAAGTAATGATGATGTCTAATGCTGATGACAAGGCAGTAAAGGTTTTATTTTAAATGCAATTATTTAGTTATGCCCACATTAATTAAAAACAAATTTAAGGTGGTTTTATGTACTAAAATTGCTAAAGGATTGATAGGAGAATATATTGATGCAATTTTCTTTGAGAAATAACTTGGTGGTACATTTGAGAAGCCATAAAAATGTTCCTACCCAAAAGTAATTCCACTTCTGGGAATTTGTCCCAATGAAGCAGTTCGAAGAAAAAGAAAAATCTCTATGCACAACTTTTTATATCATTACATAAATAGTGAAAAATGAGAAACAGTCTAAATAGCTAAGAATAGCAGAATGTTTAAACAAGCTGTACTACATCAGCTCAAAATATTTTGCAACCAATAAAATAATTACGATGACAATAAAGCAACATGAGAAAATGTTCATACTAATAAAAGCAAAAGTTATAAAACAAAACTGTATGTATTTCAGCTACTATGACTACATGAAAATTACCCTAAAACTGAGTGGCATGAAACAAACATTTGTTAGGCATCAGAAATTCAGACAGGTTACAGCTGCATGGCTCATCTGGGCCCACAATAGCTGGGGCTTCAGCTAGTGCTGGAATCATCGAGGCTCGGTCACTCAGTGTCTGGCAGCTGATGTTGGCCATCGGCTGAGACCTTAGCTGGCTCTGTTGGCCAGGACACCACCGTCTGGCTTGGGCCTACTCCGAACAGGGAGGCTGGGTTCCATGGGCAAAAGTGCCCAGAGAGGGGGCTACGTAGAAGTCAATTCATCACATATGAACTAGTCTTGGAAATCATGCAGTGTCATTTCCATTCCCATTCATTGAGAGTCACAGAGTCCTGTTGGTTTCGAGGGGAAGGAAAAGAAATGCCACCTTATGATGGGGGAGTGACAAGTATCTGGAGGAGCTTCCAGGACTGGAAATACAGCTGTGGCAGTTTTGGAAAATATCGTCTGGCACGATCTGTGATCAGTTTACAACTGCATGAAAATCTTAAGAGTATTAGACTAGGACTAATTCCTGATGTTGTTTCGACCGTGTTCTTTGGCCAATAAGTAAAAAATTGTTAATAAAATTGTATCGACAAGGAATTAAGCTGACAAAGCTCCAGTAATCGTTCCTGGGGTAACCCCAGCTTCCCTTTGGCTCCTTCCCGTGTAAAATTCTGCTGTTCCCACTTCCAGCTGGCCGATCCTCTGCGTCAGCAACGTCCCTGCCATCCGTGAGCTGGGTGCTAACCGGAGGCCCCCGTGCCCGGGGGCGTGAGTGCTGCCCACACCCACTGCCCTCCTCAGTCACTGGGCCAACCTCTCCCGCACGTGGGCGGCTTCATCCACGGACGATCCCACTTCTGAGTTATTGAAGGAAAACGGGGAGGGGGGTCGCCTCTGGTCTCACCTATTAATAAACACTCGTCTCCACCCGAGAGTGCCTGCGTCCTCACTGGCCATCTTTCTTGGAGAGAGAGGCCCTTCTCCCTCTGGAAGGCCGGTCCCTCTGCCTGTTCTCTCAACCTTCCCTCCTCACCTTCCTCACAAGCTGTCGCATTCAACTGTCGAGTGTCTCAAATGTTTCATCTTGTTTTTAGCATCTTTAATCTTCACTCGTCCGGCTCCTCCCCCTCTACCTACAGTCACGCCCAGGTCCCCCGTGGGTCATGCCGCCCACTCCAACTGTCATCTGATTTATTATTCTTCATCTATTCCAGCAACAAACTCTTCAGAGAAGATGCTCACTCTGGCTGCTTCCATTTCATGACCCACTCACGCCTTAACACCAGTGGTTTCCCTGGCAGGTTTCTTTCCCACCTCTACACTCATCGGTCTTCTTAAATGTCTCTTTGATCTCCTAATTGTCAAACCAAATGATCCTTTGTCCATCTTCAGCTTCACTTTCTCATGTGACTTTAAATTGTGATGTTCACCGTCGTCTTCCTAAACCTCTCTTTCCACGCTTCCCGGGACCCGCTCACCAGCTCTCCTCCTGCAGCTCCAACAGTCTTTCCTGCATCTGCCTCTTCCCACCGCTGGCTCTTGCAGCCAGCCCAGTGCCCCCATTCTGTGTCCATTCCTTAGCTAAGTCCGGTCATTCCCGTAGCTCCTAGGACCATGCGATGACTCCTCCATGAAACTGAAAATTTAACCCACATTACATCTTGGATGCACAGGATTAAAAGTGCAATCTTTAAGTAAGACCTATACTGGCGGAGTTTAGTCAGGCTGGAGAACTATAAAAGTCCTTTAGGTGTCTCAGTCTTTCTTGGAGTACAATGCTCAGCCTTGCAGCTAGCATGGCCTAGCTCTGCCAGAAGGGGCTCGGGCCTTGGGTGTGTTGGGCTAGTCCTCCCGGAGGGTCCTTGCTCTCCAAGGTGAAGCCCTTTGCTGGCCTCCCCACTGTGTGCTTTTATGGCCTCTGACCTTGAACCCACTGCTGTCTAGCTTGGGCCTGGGAAGTCTTGGACAACTGAGCCCCCTCTTAACTGGCCCTGGCCACACAGTCCTTAGCCCCTGCCCAATCCTACACCCCCAACTTCCCCACCTTCTCCCATGGAGGGGACAGGCTTTCTTCTACCTCCCTGATCCATAGCCACCTCTTCTGCATTTCCCCAGAGCCTTAAGGTAGGGCAGGAGTCCTTGCTGGCAATGAGCTAACAGAGGAAAAAGGAAGTAAAGGAATTCAATCAATGACTCCTCTCTCAGGATAGTACTGTGGCTTTGAGACTACTGTCCTGCCACATAATCCTATTCTGAATGTCAAAAGTCAAATACCAACCTAGCCTTTTTCTAGGCAATGTTTCTCTAACAAATTCTAATCTCTTCCCAGAGGTCTAGCTGCCTAGGGTGGATGGTGTGTAAAGTTCAGAGGCTCATAAAGACAAAAGATAAAAATCACATGCAATTTCAAATTATCTCTCCAGTATGGTCTTGAGTCTCTGTCCACCCCAAAAGCCTCTCTGAGTTCTAGCTCGTAACATCTAACTGCCTGTTAGGCATCTGCAAACATCTCTGGAACCAAACTATCTGCCCTTTAAAATCCTGCTCTTCCTGCGTCTCCAACATCAAAGTTTAGAGGAAGGAAATGGGGGTGGGGTGGCGGGAAGGAGTCGTGAATCTCTAAGACCAGATGTTTTCCACATCTCAGGGCTCCACACTTTTATTCCCAGAGATTTGGAGCGGGGCTCCAGAATCTGTCTTTGACAAGCATGCCAGATGGTTCTGATTCTGATGGCAGCGGCATGGGAACAACATTTAGAAAATGTGCTGCAAGCCCTGCAAGGCAGGAACCAAACCTGGAGTGGAGAGCGAGCCCCACCCCCCACCACCATGGGTTCCCGTCTCTCCACGTCTTGCTTCCTGACACTGCCATTGGCCCATCTGCCCAGCTGGGGAGTCGGGGGTCCTCTTGAGCACCTCCTTTCTCACTGTCTTCCCCTGACAGTCAGCTGAC
>CAUYSK010020671.1:0-59366 GCA_963575035.1 Avahi laniger
AAGGACATGAACAGAAACTTTTCAAAAGAAGACAGAATAATGGTCAAGAAACATATGAAAAAATGCTCAACATCTCTAATCATCAGGGAAATGCAAATCAAAACCACAGTGAGATATCACTTATCTCCAGTGAGACTGGCCGTTATCAAAAAGTCCCAAAACAATAAATATTGGCATGGATGCAGAGAGATAGGAACACTCATACACTACTGGTGGGACTGAAAACTAGTGCAACCTCTGTGGAAAGCAATATGGAGATATGTCAAAGAGATACAAGTACAGCTACCATTTGTTCCAGAAATACCATTACTGGGCATCTACCCAAAGGAACAAAGGACATTCTATAGAATATCAATTTTAATCAGGTGTGCACCTTCTTCTACACAGCCAGGTGTTTAATGGGAATATGAGTCTCCAGTTCTATGTGTTGATCTAATTAGTCTAAGCTCATCAAAGTAATCGTATTTCCGTTGCTAGTGAATTGTTTAAGAATGGCCATGGAGATCTTTTGAGAATGATTTCCTCACTCCTAAAATGTAACAGAGGAAGAGATTGTCTTTTATTCCTCTGTACATTATCTTATCTGGATATGATGCCTGAACTGCTGAAACCATCTTACAGCCAGCCTGGGAATGTAGCTAATGCCAAGAACTACAGAGGAGAGAGATGGGAAGAAATTGGGTCCTTGATGACATCAGTAAGACACTGATTGTATCTTGGTTGTAGTCATTCCAATATCTAGATTTCCAGGTATGTTAGATAATAAATTTTCCTTGTTGTATGGACTACTTTAAATAAGGATTTTCTATTATTAGAAGACAAAAACACCCTAGATAATGTACTATTTCACACAAGTGTTAGATTTCAGCTTATCGAGTTCCCTGAAAAATCTTGTTGTATTTGTAATTGGCTGTACATCATATTGATTAACATAGGAGAAATTTATATCTTTAAAGTGAGAATATTCTTACATCTTCTGTTTTGGCATGTAAGGAACTTGGAAGTCATCACTGTCATTCATACAAGAAAAAAGCTGAACAAACTAAATAGCAACAACTCTTCTCGTCTATCAGAGAACTGAAGTCACAGGGCAAACTGATGCCCCAAAGGAGTTGAAAGAAAGATAGGCAGATAGAGAGAATCACAACTTACCAGAGCAGAAAATTGAGAGCAGAGATCTCAGCAGAAACCAGTACCAGTGTAGGAAAGCTTAAACTGTAATTGATGAATTTGATGAATTAAAAAATAAGTTTGAGAGATAAAAACTCCAGGGGAGCCAGTCTTAAAGAATCCCCACACTTTTGTGAGTCTTACCACCGGGAGCCCTACCAGGTTCTCACAGTAAAGACTGGAGAAAAATCCCCTCATTCTTCCAGCAAGGAGAGGTGAAAAGTAACCATTGTGAAATATTCCCAGAGCATTATGTTCTTCTTTACAGGGAAGAACTATTTCACCAAAGCCTAACTGACTGTGGTTTTACCAAAACCTAACTAACCTGGGGGAAAGAAATACCCAACTACAACCACTTCTATCTTTAACCCCTGTCTTAACTAAGGGAAGGGGAAACCAAGAAACACTTGTGAAGGTCACAGCCCAGTGGTACTGGCTTATTTAGAGACTGAGACCCAAGCACAGGACTGTAGAATGCTTTCCTGCCCCCGACACCTTACCAGCACATCAACAGGGCTTATGTGTATTAACAGGAGAATACAATTAAAAGGCCTTATTTAAGAAGTCTCTAGGGAACCCCAAAGCCAAGAAAAAAAGGATACCAGAGGAAATTTTAGCCTCTGACACTTACAGTAAACAGTAAACACAACAAAACTCCTAGCCAGATAAACAAAACTGCTTACTAAAGCCTATTTACCTCAGTTTTTTCGACTCAGAATATCATGTCTGGCTTTGAACAAAATTTTACAGGGCATACCAGAAGGCAAAATACACACTGAGAAGACAGAGCAAGTATCCAAACCAGACTTAGATATGGTAGAGGTGTCAAAAGCATCATAATGGGAATTTAAAACTATTGTGATTTATATACTAAGGGCTGTAATCAAACAAGTGGATAACATGAAGTAACAGTTGAGTAATGTAAGCAGAGGGATGGAAACCCTAAGAAAGAATTAAGAGGAAATGCTAGAAATAAAAATGAAGAATAGTTTTGACATGCTCATCAATAAACTGGACACAACTGAGCTTGAGGAAATGTCAATAAAAGCTTACAAAATTAAAACAGAAAAAGAAAAAAAATAATGAAAAATATGGAACAGAATATTCAAGAACTGTCAGACAATTACAAAAGGTATAACATATGCATCATGGAAATACCAGAAGGGTAAGAAGAGAGAAAGAAACAGAAGAAGCATTTGAAGCAATAATGACTGAAGATTTTCCAAAATTAATGTGAGACACCAAACCACAGATCCAGGACACTCAGAGAATCCCAAACAGCAGAAATATCAAAAAAACTTTACCTTGGCATAGCATAGAATAACTACAGAAGATCAAAGACAAAGACAAAATTTGGAAAGATGCCAGAGGGGGGAAAAACTTTATCTGTAAAGAAGCAGGGATGAGAATTAAATTAGACTTCCTTTCAGAAACAATGTAAATAAGAAGAGAGAGAGGGACAGGGCAAAATGGCCGACTAGAGACATCACTTGCCAGAGCATCCCAGAGGGAAGGAAGGGTTTCAGATAAAGGAGAGGAGGGGAAAGGCACAGCTGGGCCATAGTTCATAGGAAGTGCTAGAGTCTTCCCAGGACCTCATGGAAGGAAATTGGGAATCAGAATAGGAAAAGCAAACAGAAGAAAAAATGTTGGTGAGAATCTGACCCAGAGGGGTTCAGAGCATAGTGAAAGGGAAAGGCGGGGGGAATTCCATTTCTCTTTCCCACATACCTTTAGTAATCAGTAGGTTACTGAGTTGTTTGGAAGGTTTTCCACCATTATGAACGCAAGTGCTGCTCCAACCACTGAATTGGGTGGAGAACTAGAATGATCCCAGAGCTTGTACATTCTGTACAGATTTCCTCCCAGAGAGAGGGATTGGAGGAGCCAGGGTCCCAGCTATCTTCCATTCAGACTCTTTTCTTCCCTGCCCCTCCCCTACCTACTACAACCAGGAGGGCAGACTCAGACTTTTGGGAGTGGCCGCCTCTCATCAGCTGAAGTGTCCTACAGCCTGAAGTTTCCACAGATGGTGGGACCCACACCTTCCCCCTTGGGGACCTGCTATGAACCCAGGGGTTCCCAGTCTGAGAGTTACCTGCCTGCTAGCACTCCCCAGAGATGCACGCCAGCAGGTCAGACAGGCAGACCAGATCACTTGTCCGCAGGACTTTAATGGGTTGCTGGGGGCACAAGGGACAGATTTGAGAGCTTGACTCAGGAGGCAAGGGAGCCCACGTGGACAGAACTGATGGGAGAGTACAGTGGGAATCTGAACGGCAATCTGGTAGAGTATCCATCCCCCCACAGGAAAGCTATGCTGTCAGACTAGGGTAGATTTGCAGTGAGAAGTTCCCAGTCCACAGCGCCATTGCAGCCAAGCTCAGTGTATTTAGGCACCTGTTTGCAAACAGACAGTAGAGAGAGACTCTCAGGAGAGCAATAGCCAGAGAGGGGCAGAGCTCACTCCAAGAGCCAATCAGTAGAAGTGATAACATAGTGTAAGATATTTATCTACTGTGAACTTCTTACAACACTGTGAATGAGAGGCTCCTCAGAACTGGAGTATTTGTATAATAGTTTATCCTGCTTGTCTTCAATCTTCGATTTGAACATCATATATAATTTCACTTTGATCAATTGGGCCTTTAAAAATCACACAAAATGATAAATAATTTCAAAGAAGAATCCTAATTGGCTATTTATTTATATAAAACAACACTTTTTTTCTTCAATAGAATCAGAAAGCTTGTAAATCACTTGTGTTTCTGAGTAATTTTAAAATGGTGCATTTGTGCTTCTGGACTATTTTGAAGTGTCATTTCAGTTTACCTCATATCAATTCATCCTCCATACATTTGAATTCAAGTTATTCTGTGTCAAATTTATGGTTGTCAATTGATCTTCAAGCTGCGGAGTGCCTAGAAATGGGCATGGTCTGCAGCCCCCGCATGTGCACACAGACATTTGCCACTACTGCAAGCAAAAGTCTGCAGCAGTTGGCCAACGACAGGAACAGTCAGGGAGAACATGCTGATGTGGGTTAACAACTCACGAAGTCCCTGACACATTCACTGTTGACTGAAGCTTGTGATTAACTTTTTGGCAGTGTGTGCTATGCTCTATTGCTATATGTGCTATCTATAAATGTAGATGTTACGGATAAGTAATTTTAAATATATTATTCTACAGTATTAAGTTTGGGTAAGTTTCTTTTGGGTAAGTTTTCTTTGACTTTAACTGATTTATTTCAATGCTGTTGATCAAACTTTTATTAATTGAATCCTTTAAAATTTTTTTGGCATTTTCCACCAGAAATGCCTTTATTCATAAGAAAGGAAAAAGCAAGGGAATTTGATGTCTGAAGAAGTTAGAAAGGGAGCAAAATAAAAACATAAAGCAGATGGATAAGTCAAAACATAATAATTATTAATCCAAGCCAAATAGTCAAGTCTTTGAAACAAACTGGCAAGATTATTTAATTGATTTTGGCCAAAATTCACATTGTTAATTAAGGAAGAGGAAGATCTAACAGCTCCTATTGTTAGGCAACCCTGGAGAGAACTAGCTAAGGTCATTATGCTAGGAAATTGAAACAGAGAAAGTTTACATACATTTCTGAAGGATCAATTTAGTATGAACAATGAGGTATTTGTCTTAGATGCTGGAAAAAGGAGAATTAGTTTGATTAAATCATGTGAAGTATTACAGTTGACTTACAGGTGCACAAAAAAAGAGGGGCATATCTATATGGTGCAGTTTGGAATTCTGTTTAAGTTTGCAGGTATCTCTTGCACTCCTAAATCAATCCAGTTGTCATCCACCACAGACATCTCATATCAGATATAGTTCCAAGATTGACAACAGAGAATACCCTGCTGGAAAAAGACCTGGATGGAAATGAAGGGCCACCTGCAGAAATGAAGAGCCCAGAGGGAATCATGCTACATTTTCATCTAAAGAGAGAACACTTATCTGATGGGACTGAAAGTTCTTTGTTGTTTCAGATTGTAGAATGCTGTTGAATTGGTCTGTGGAAAATTGCATTGTTTTTATTTCTTTGTGTAATCACTTTAAGTAATAGGGGATATATGTAATCATAAATATTTTGGGGTGGGAGGTACTATTAATCTTAAGTGGGTGGGGTTATTTAGAATGTTAGAATGATATTATGTATTAGCTATCTCTATTAAGTGGACATGTGTACTTACTTGTGACATTTTACCCTGTAATTGCTACCCTTAAAGATTTCAAATAAACTTGGGGGGAACTGCAGGGAGATCAACCTATTTAAAGTGAATTAGACATGGATAAAACCCTAGTGGGAGAAAGTTCAAAAGTGATTGGATTAATAATTTAATAGAGGCCCTAGATAGATGGATAGGCACCCTTTGAGAAATTTTTGCTGGAATGAAATTGATCATGATGGATGGTAAATATTCATGGATGTTATAGGAAAGTGATCAATAAATACCCCTACCAGAACTCTTCCTCTTCCCCTGCCTCCTCTCCTTACCCCTGCAACTCCCTACTCCACACCTTCTTCAAACTATATTGCTGTCTTCTCTTTACTCTGTACTTCTCTCTATTTACTAATATTGTATTGCTGTTATAATAAAACTTCAATAAAGATCTAGGGGTTAAGTGCAAAAAGAAAAAAAAAGAGCCAATCAGTGAATTACAGACAGCCCCTCCCTGCTCCATGAGCAGTCTTTCCAGTTCAGAGAGGCTGCTTGAGCCCCTCTCCCAGCAGCTTTTCCCAGTGGCCTGGGATACAACCTCTGATCCCTGCCAAGACTTTACAGAGCCTTTCAGGCTTACCCAACCTAACCCTGCCCAGCCTCAGTGCTCCACCCATCTGTGTTGTGGTGGAGAATAAGCAATCATCTGGAAGCTACAGGGCCCCTCCCACTGCCTGGAGCATTCAAGTGCTTTTACTTACGGACTAAAGCCTATTAGAGGCATAAAAGACCATCTCTACAGTTAGTTCTTTCCTGCAAGCATCAAGCACTGACAGGAAGAACAACTGTATACCTCATTATAGCATCTACTGACTCAAACAAGGTATGGCGGATTCTCACTCACAAGCACCACTCACCAACTCAGATATTAAAATGGGGGTCTCAATGCAATTCACACTGCTTGGAAGAGGGGAAGACAGCAGAACAGAAGCAACCCATGGGAGCACTACTTTTTAGGAGAGGAATAAAAGTTTCAGGCAGCTTGAGCTGTGAGGAGTCTCCCTCCATCACTGCAGAGCTCTGAGTTGATTAGGGAGCATCTCAGAGTCTGTGCAGAGATACTGCACTCGATATCAGAAGCAGCTGAGATCTGGTGACTGCCAATCCCAGCTTTCCACAGCCGACACCATCCTGATCACTCTGGTGCAAGGACCCATGTCTGCTTGGGATTCAGCCTTCCAGCAGTAGCCTTCACATCACCCCTGACTCCTACCAGGCTGGGGAGGGAGCAGACAGAACAGAAGCTCCCCTGTCTTGTGCCCTATGACTGGAAGCTGAGCACATTCCTCCCCTGCGTGGGATCTGAGCAGTGAAGGAGCCTGAGACAACACAGGCACCCTTTTGGAAGCCTTGAGTGACTGCCTCAGCAGGGCCCTGTAGTTCTAGGTGTAGGGGAAGAACCTTGGTCAATCAGCAGGTCTGGCCCACCTTGACACGGTCCCTGGGCCACTGAGACAAACCCCTGCCTATGCAACTGGGCATCAGCAGTCTCCATGCTAGCAAAATAGTCCTCCATATGGGCAACTTTGGCCCCATAAGCCCCAGAGCCAGCTCTGAAGTTCTCTCTGCACCCAAATTCGAGGCTCTGCCTCTGTAGCTCCAGGGCCCCAACCAGGCCTGTGACACTACCCTTGAGATTCAAGAATTGAGCCTAGGCCTGAAGACACTACCCCTGAGTCTCCATCACTGCTACTGGGCCAATGGAACCTCTCGAGGGCCAACACTTTGCCCAGGACTCCCCAACCCCTGAGAAGACATTACTGCTAGACCTGATTTATGCAAATGCCTACATCCCAATCATCCATGACCACTGTCTAAATTGACTCACCCAGCAGCCACTCTCACCTCCACTGGGTGATCCCGGTCAGGGCAGCATTATAATTGCCAGGTGCTTTAACACCCCACTGTCAGAGCTGGACAAATCATCAAAGCAGAAAATAAATACTGGACCTAAACCAGACTCTAAATCAAATGAAACTAATAGAAATTTATGCAACATTCTACCCCCAAACTACTGAATATACATTCTTCTCAGTAGCACATGGGACATTCTTCTCCAAGACTGATCATGTCTTAGGCCACAATACAGGCCTCAACAAATTAAAAAAAAAAATAGAAATCATAGCATGTATCTTTTCAGACCACAGTGGAAAAAACTAGAAATCAATCACAAGAGAAATACTTAAACCTACATAAAGTCATAGAAATTAAATAACTTACTGCTGAACAATTATTGAGTAAGAATGAAATTAAAATAGAAATCAAAAGATTCTTTGAACTGGACAACAAACAGGACACAAGCTATCCAAATCTATGGGACTCAGCAATAGCATTCCTCAGGGGAAAATTCATAGCCTTAAATGCCTACATCAAAAAGACAGAAAGATCACAAATTAACATCCTAATGTCATATCTCAAGAAACTAGAAAAGGGAAAGAAAATCAAACCCAAAGCCAGCAGAAGAAAAGAAATAACAAAAGTCAGAGCACAACTAAATGAAATGGAAAATAAAAACATCACACAAAATTTATCCAAAGTGAGGCGCCACAAGATCAGAAGAATGGGCTCCACATGTACTCACCATCAAATTGGTACTAACTGATGAACACTAGGGGGCTCACAGGGAAGTAATACTCTCCAGGGATTAGGGGGATGGGGAGGTAAACCTGCAACTAAAAGGACATGGGGAGCAGTGTAGCGGGGAAGGGCATGCCTCTAACCTTACTTGGGTGAGGCAAAGACATAAAATGTAACCTTAATGTTTGTACCCTCATAATACCCTGAAATAAAAAAAATAAATAAAAATGAAAAGATAAACAAATCAGCAGACTGCTTGCCAGATTAACCAGGAATAGAAGAGAAAGGCCTGAAATAAACTCAATTGGAAATAAAAAAGGAGACATTACAACTGATATCACAGAAATACAAAACATCATCCATGAATACTACAAAAATCTCTACTCACATAAATTAGAAAACATGGAAGAAATAGACAATTCCTGGAAACACACAACCTGCCAAAATTGAATCAGGAAGAAATAGAACTCATGAACAGATCAATAATGAGCAGTGAGATCAAAGCAATAATAAAAAATCTTCCAACAAAACAAAAACCCTGACCAGATGGAGTCACAGCTAAATTCTACCAGACCTACAAAGAAGAGCTAGAATCCATATTACAGAAATTATTTCATAATATTGAGGAGGGAATTATCCCCAACTCATTCTAAATAAATAAATAAATAAATAAAAAGAAGAGAATAAGAAAATATCTAAAGTGGTAAATAAAAGCGTCCCCCACCAACATAAAATTCTGTATATAGACAAATGACCCTTATCAGGAATAAAGAGGGGAATCACTTAATGATATAGGTGTCAATTCTCCAAGGAGAGATTCATTCAATCATAGATGTGTTTACATGTAACAAGAGAGCATCGAAATAAAAAATACATGTAGTTCTAATAGAACTGCAAGGGGAAATAGAAAAATATGCTATTATAGTTGGAGATTTCCACACACCTTTTTCCATAATTGACAGTCCAGCCAGAAGAAAATCAGTAAGAATATATTTGAACTGAACAGCACCTTCAATCAACTGGACCTATTTGACTTTTGTAGACTACTTTATCCAACAACAGCAGAATATACATTCTTCTTTAGCTCACATGGAACACTTGCCAATGTAGATCACACTCTGGGTCATAAAACATACCTTAACACATTTAAAAGTATAAAAATCATACAAAGTAGGCTCTCAGACAACAATGGAATTAACAACAGTATTAGGATACCTGGAAAGTCACAAAATACTTACAGATTAAACAGTATACTTTTAAAAAAATGCATGGGTCAAAGAAGAATTTTCAAGATAAATTTAAAAATATGGTACTTTGAACTAAATTAAAATAAAGATACAACTTGTAAAAATTTGTTGAATGGGCAAAAGTAGAACTTAGAGGGAAATTTATAGCATTGAATGCATATATTAGAAATGAAGAAAGATCTAAAATCAGTCATCTATACTTCTACCTTGGAAACTGGAAAAAGAAGAGAAAATTAAATTCAAAGTAAACATATGAAAAGAAATAATAAAATGTGAATATTTGTATCCAAGATGATGGTATAGCACTCAATTTATACAGGTTTTTATTGATATTATTTAGAAAAATTTTATAGCTTTTTCTCTAATTATTTGACACACTTCTTCTTAGATTTATTCTAGATATTTAACATTTTTGAAACAGAATTGCAATGTGTTTCTTCGTGAACTTATTATTTGTTGTGTTTTTAAATATGTTCTACTGGGTACATGCTTTAGAGCATTTGATTCTTTCTTCAGTTGTGGAAAATTGTAGTTATCTCATTTTTCCTCAAACATTATCTCACTCCATTTCCTCTAGTCTATCACTTTGGAACTCTGATTTGAAAGATGTTGGAATATATAGATTTATTTTCCATTTCTCTTAAGTTGTCATTGATAAGATATCTCTTTATTCTTTTATACTATCTTCTGGGAAAATTCCCCAGTTTGGTTCTCCAGCTCACTAATTCATTCTTTTGGTTCATTTGTTTTTTGTACTATATATTTTTGTACTATTCACTTTTTCAATCAATATTTAATGACTATGTAGTGAATGTCTATTCCATATTATATATACCTATTAATGAGTGCTATAAAGAAAAATAAAAGATTACTTAGAGAATTCAGGATGAGAGAAGTACAAATTTAGATAGAGTGGTCAGAAAGACTTCTCTGAGGAAGTGACAACTGAGTAGAAACTTGAATCAAGCGAGGGCATAGACCATGCAGTTACCTAAGGAAAGACTAGGTGTAAATGCATAGAGTGAACATGTACTTCAATGAAGAAGTCAGTGTAGTTAGAGCCTATTGAGGAGGAAGAGAATGAAAAGAGGTGTGGGGTTAAAGTGGAGGGCTTGGGCAGATTATACAGAGCACCAAGGGCCATGAAGAGGATTTTTAATTTTATTTATGTGTGACAATCACCCAGTGGATTTCTTTGAACAGTACTTTGCATAGGGGAGTGTTTTGAACAGGAGAGAGGCATAATCTAATGTACATCATTAAAGGATATCTCATGCTTCTCTGATAAGTTTTTAGGAGGACAAGGTTGGAAGTGGGAAAACCAATAAAGACTATTACAGTAATTCCAGCAAAAGATGATGGTGGCTTAGTCTTTGGATTTCTAATTTGAATAAATTTTCCGTGATCTCTAATTACCTCTGCCATTTGGTCTAAAAGGGGAAATAGGTATCTACAGCACCAGGATTGAGTTGTCTAGATAAGTATGCAGAGATAGCCATCTAATTACCCTGTTAGTTTTTCTTAAGTCCCTTCTTGCTTCTGACTTCTTCTATCTCTGGATGTAAACCACCTTTTGTGCTGATTCTCCCTTCCTAGTGGCATAATATTCTCACATTTAATCTTGACTGCAGCTTGCTTCTGAGACTCTATCTTCTGTCTGAGGGTTACTGTCTACTTTCCAGTTTTCAATAATCCCTCATAGTTTCTCTCTCCATATATGTGTGAGTATATGTGTATGTATATTTGTATATTTATATATTTATTTAATATATCTCCAATCATGCCTATAATTTTGTGGGTTTGGTACAAGAAAGAAAAATAGTTGTCTTTGTGCTTAGCCAAATATCTGAAGCTGGCAGGTAGATTTTTAAATATATTCTTTAAATGGTTCCTTAACCAAAACATACCACGTGTGAAATTCCAGGGTTCTCACATATTACACCATATATACACTTTTGGTGATTAGTGCACACTTCTGTGCTGTTTTTGACATTTGACGTTTCAGAGGAAATTTAGTAATCTGCTGGTCGATGCTGATTATTAAACTCTAAGTCATTATCATTGTACTATAGCCATTTAATAGAAAGATTACTCAATTGTTCCTGTTTCATATAATGACAAGATCCATTGTTCCTCATATCTTTGTTAGTTTTGTGGGTAAGAGCACAAAACAAGTGGGACTCTTTTTTCCTAAGCAGAGTTAGTTTTCTGTGTTATAGGGCCCCAGATCAAAGCACTAGCTCTGAGCAGCCATCCCCAAAGGTGCTTTGGGTTACTAGAAGCCAGCTATTTTCTGGCCTGTCTTCTGATGATATATCCCCTCCAGAGTAGGAGCACCACAGAACACCCACCTTAATGATGGACTAGACTTCTGTTTCTTCTTTTAGCTTAGGGCTCCGTAGAAGGTAGTATTAGAGTGGATTGTTCTCTGTCCTCTATCTTAATAATCTCATTATTATAATTCGAATAAGAAATTCTCACCTGAGGACCCCTCAGGAGTCTTTCCTGTTGGGTGATGGACCCAAAGGAAAGACCTCCACAGCTGTTTTGGGATACATCAGACTTGTGCATAATGAATGAATAAAGATATTGCAGCTCAGGTCCCAGAGAACAGAGATAATAATGTGCAATTGTGTATAATGAGGTCTAGGATTTTCCTTTGGGAAGAATGGAGACAGAGAAGCAGTGAGCACTGGCATCAGCATCTTCTGAAACTATGAGGGCACAGAAAATAATAGAGAAGGTAGATCTGCCTAGCGCAAAAAAACATCTGGAAAAAAGTAAAGAATGTGTTTCAGTAAACAAATGTATGGTCTCCACCAACAGTTTTCAAATGTTATAGGTAGAGAGATACCTTCATTGGGTCAGAATAAAAGACCATTCAGCCATTCAGGCAGCTAGTAATCTTCCTTTGCTATTAAAAACTACTTGTTATAAGGCATGGTAGGAATAATGCTGCTTTTGTTCATGCCCCATTAAGAAAGATGGTAAGTCTGTTGCTAATTGAGGTCTGAAGCTTGCCAATGTAGTGTTATGTCATTGTTAACAGAAATCCATCTGCAGACCCCTCACATCACATACAGAAATTTATTTGCCTACATAAAACCAATCCTCCAGGAGTAAGAAATACCTGGTTGACAGCTGGAAATCTACTGGGAATAAATATTGAGTGCATACACCCAAGCATAATTTTTAGGACTTATTATAATAATATAGTAACACAATTATTATGCTGATGATTCTCTTCTTTTAATATAACCTCAAAACAATAGTGAAATACTTATATGGTTACAACTGAGAAAGAACACATTCCAAAGAAACACTTTCTCCTCTGAATCCAGTAAGAGTGATTTATCTTTATGCAGATCCAAGTCTAAGAATCACAAAATACTCCCTCTCTTAGACCATTCAGGTCGCTATAACAAAACACCTTAGACTAGATAATTTATAAGTAACAGAAATTTATTTCTAATAGTCCTGGAGGTTGGGAAGTCTAAGATAACGGTGCTCACAGATTTAGTGTCTGTTTCTCATAGATGGCACCTTCTGTGTCCTCACATGGTAGGAGGGGCCGTGAGGCTTTCCGAAGCCTCTTCTATAAGGTCACCAATACCATGCATAAGGACAGAACCCTCATGACTTAATCACCTCCTGAAGGTTCCACCTCTTAAACCTATCACATTGGGTATTATGTTTCAACATGAATTTTGGGGGGACACCAACATTCAGACCATAGCACTCTCTGAACATTAACTTTATCCCTTTCTTTCCTTTTTTCCTTGCTTCTACCCTTCCTGTTTCTACTTTCTGTCCCTTCGTCAGATGCAATTCAACAAGCTTACCGATGACATAATCCTAATGGGAGGACATTTCCACTGACACTTGAATGATCTTAACCCCTAAGATATATCCTAACCCATATTGAATAACACCATTATTTTCCTATAATTTAGTTTCCTCCTCAGAATTTCAGGAAATAACTAGGAAATAGTTAAGAAAAGAAGAGGGCTTATTGGAATTTTCTCTATCATTTGAATCTCACTTAGAAGGATTAATGAGCAGGAGACGAAAGCTTTTGTTGTAAGAATAGAGTAAGACTTAGAGCCTTTATAAGAACTATTTGTTGATTTAGTAGAAATTGTGTTTCACTAGCAGGGTCATTCATCAGCATGAGGCAGTAGCAGCAATGTGCACAGAAAAATCAATTTTCCAGAAGACTCATAGCTTACCAGAAGTCTTATGCTTTGAAGGCAAGAGATTCACTTTGGTTGCTAACGAGTAAAAAGGAAAAATAAATGAACATTTTAAACCAAGACACACATCATCATTGTGCTGTGTCAAGTTTTATCAGTCAAAGCAGTTTAACAAAATTTTATGGATTTAGTAACCTTTTATAGTGGAAATAAATCATTTGAGTTTTAAAAAATTTGAAACATTCCATATTTCAGATAGAAATTATGGATATGTGTTGTCATCATCATCATCATCACCATTATCATCACAGTCAGAATTATTTGGAATTTTAGTTAATTATGGACTGTAAAATGACACTATTTTATTACTCTGAAGACCATAATACATAATTATACTATTTAATTACTCATCCATTAGCATTTTCATACTTATTCTCTACCAAACAATTTTTTTCCACATTTAGGGTTAGGAACAGGGCATATTACAGGTAAGATTTTCACCGAGAGTAGAGCCCTCACTACCACAAGCTCTTCTATCTATCCCTGCCTTGTGAGGAAATGTCATTTGAGGAAATAGCACCTGAAATAAATCTTGAGTGGAGCTCTATAGCTCTGAAATGAGTGGGACATACCAGTGGCTACCTTTAAAAGCTTTGAGATGGGGGAAAGTACTCATATAGGCCTTGGTCAGAATGGACAAGCTATAGATATTAGGTCATTTGAGATGGCACCTAGGGAAAAAAGGTCAGGTTTGTGTTAGACCACTTGAAGAGAGGGTGAAAATTACAATACTTAGAAATCACTTATTTTAAGATTTTACTGAGGGCTGACACTAATATCTAACCTGTATATTGACCATATAACTCCCCAGAAGTGAAAAGTTTGGAAGTCATTCTGCTTGAACAGGTATATTTAGGCTACCAATCCTTTTGCAATGGTCATCAACATCTTGCTTAGTAGATCACACTCATACAATATAATTTGGTCTTCTAATTTTACAGATGATAAAACTGAAGCTCAAAGAAGGAAGAAATTCACCCAACATTACCCAGGCAGGAAGTTGAGAGTCAGGTCTGGAAACCAGGTCCTAAGATTCACAGCTGTGAGCATCTGTCTAACATCATTGACTGTTTTTGCAACTTGGAAAATATGAGATCAAGTGCCAAAGGCTAATATCATTCTTCTAAATGTGTTTTTTCAAAGTCTCAGGCTGTCCTGACTCTTGGGAGAATAGAAGTTGCATTTACTGGTTACAGTGTATTCACCTCTGAAGTCATGTGCCTCCATTACTCATGAAACACTGCCTTCTAAAGCCAAGTCCATACTACTGACAATATTATTTTTTGAAACACTTCTTTGGTCCCTTATTGATAGTCTTGATGGAATCAACAAACTGAGAGGATCTCTCTCTCTCTCTCTCTCTCTCTCTCTCTTTCTCTCTCTCTGTCTCTGAGATACTCACTTTAGCTTTTTCAGGTAGCTGCTGCTGTTGTTGCTGTTATTCCCATTTCATAAATAGATACCTAAGGTATCTTCCTAAAGGCCATATAGCCAAAATACTGTGGAACAGGGACTAAACTTGAGATTCCACTCCTACAGTGCTTTGCATTCTTTACTCTTTGAATACCTCTCTGAGATATATTAGATGGAGACTAAGATTAGTCCCCCTGAAACTAAAATAAATTAAAATCTCCATGAGTTACGTATGTGCTTCTTAAATAGGGTATGTCTGGTAGGTAGAAATAGGACCTGAGTCATCACCTCAAAGAACTAGGGTGGGAAAGAAACTGACAACAAAAATTTCTATACTTAGGAGCAAAATATTCCCAGAGAAAGAAAACGTTGGCTACACAGGGGAAATAGAAGTAAATGAAGATCGATGACTATTTTCCACAAATCTTTTTGAAGACTCAAGCCACTGGGGAAGTAACCATTTGTTTTATGGAATTATGAGATATTTACACTTCATGATTTATTCAGAACCAAGTACTGAGATGCAATAAGCAATGTATGTTCATTTATGAAAAGGGGTCTTCAGGGGACAATCAGGTATTAAACTTAATTTTTCCTATGTAAGTGTTTTCTGTGATAGAATACATTTGTTCACTGGAAGAAACTGACATTTTGTTTAAATTCAAATAGGAGCTTCAGTAAATATATTTCATTCAGCACATTTTAGAATGGATGGAATGCCTGAAAATAAAAATTCTTTTAAATGAAGCATTAATTTTTCTTTATACTGATTTTCATTTTATGATAACTAAGGGTCTTGAGAACTGTAAGAACTAGAGTGTCTGAAAATGCCCCTATCAAGCATCTGTAAGAAGGAAATTATTTATCTGTGAAAATATAAGACTTTTTTCTGCTAAGAAGATAGAAAATAACTGCTTGTGGGGTCTGAACATTGCGCTGTTTTCCCTGGGTGCTATAAGATGCTTGTGTCCATGCCTTGAATCCCATTTATGTTTCTGGTCTCCACAACACAGGGAAAACTCCCTTCAGTCTCATCTCACTCCATACTCTTCAACACATGAAGCCATCTTCACGAAGCAATGCTTTCACCATTTTATCATCTGAATCAAGGATGTTTAGTAGCTCTAAACAACTGGCACTAATGATTCTCCAAGATGCCTCGTGCAGTGGAAATAACATAGGATTTGAAGTTAGACAAAGCTGGATTCTAATCCATGTTCTTCTAATGTGTCTTTTTTGTGAGGCATTCAAACTTTCTCAACGTCGTTTTCTGCTTCTCTAAAGAAATGAGAATATGGATATCTACCTCAATGGTTATTTTGAATATTAGAGATAATGTTTTTGAAGATTATTTTAAAAGGGCCTCAATAATTTCTCCTATTCTTGCCTGCATGCCACTGTTCAATGTGACATTGCAACTCCTTTAATCAAAAGGTAGTGTCTATTTCTCCACTGCTTAATCTGAAATTAGCCATGTGATAAGCTTTGGAAAATTGAACATTAGCACAATGGAAGCATAGGCTTGAAAATTGCTTGCACATTAAGTGTTACCTTCTCCTTCCCCTTTTGGAACCTAGCCAACAAGTAAAAGAAGCCTAGGCTAGTTTGCTGGGTGATGAGAAATACAGGATCCATTCACCCTTATTGCTGCAGTTGACAAGAAGCCAACTCCCAGAAGCTAACTGAAGATGTATTAAGGAGTCCAGCCATGATAATCAGAACTATCCAGGTGAACTCAGCTTAAATTCACAACCTGGAAAATCATGAACTAAATAAATGGTTTTTGTTTTAAACTACCAAGTTTTGAGGTGAATTGTTACACAGTAAAAGTTAAGCAATACAAATGAATGTAGAGTCTATTACAGACCATGGAATGCGGGAGACCCTTAAAAATGATATTTCTCTGTCCTCCCTAATATGACATGATCTGAACTTTCCAAATTTTAGCTACTCACCTACATGAAATTTTTCAAAGCTTTGACGTATTTGTCATGATTCTTTCTCTCTTTTTGCCTATGAACTTCTCTCTCTTCAAAATCCATCCTATTTTAAGCGTACATTTCAAATAGCAACATCTTAACAAGGCCTTCTTTCCCTTCTGTAATCTAGTATGAGCACTTTTATTTTTACATTATGTATGGCTAAAATACGCTTTGCAGCACTTAAGATATTAATGCACTATTCAATAATTGATTTATATTTGTGGATCTTCATTCAGTGAGTAAATAAATATTTATTGAATTGTTAACTACATGTAAGACTATGTGATAGATTCTGGAGACAGAGAGATGAAGAAGACACAGTCCCACCCTCAAGTTATTCACAGAAGTAGGAAATGCAGACAAATAATAGTTATGGAGTTTGATTTGTGCTATAAGAGAGTTATGTACAGTAGTGGCAGCTTCAGATGGTTAGAAAATCTTTACAGAGGAACTTATATTTTAGAATTCCATATCATCCTCCCCCCAACACCCACACATCTCTCTGGTGAACTCAGTCTTCCAATATTCATAGGGAATAGTGTATATAAAATTACTAAGAAAATGTGTGTAGTGTTTGGCACATAACGACAACTTTATTTTTTCCTGTTTAAGTTAAATTGGAATTATTATTTCTATTTCATAGATGAGTAAATTGTGGCTAGAAATGTTAAACAATTTGCCTAAGATCTTGTTTTTTTTCCCTTCAAACTAGACTGTAAGCATTTTGAGGACAGGGGCCACATCATCAATCTCTTTTCTTCAACAATTTTCAATAAACATCTATGGAATGAAAGATAAAAAGGATCTAGATGTAATAGTTCTCTCTTCTGTGTTAGGAAATAATTCAGTGGCATCACCTTTGTCTTCAACATGGTCTACAGGTCCCTGAAGGGACTTTGGCCAATATGTCTTTGTAAACTCTGCTGATTCTTATCTCAACATTACTATTTATGCTTTAGCCATACTGAGCTTCTCTCAGATCTTAGAATGTGCCAGATCTTGTCCTGGGCCTTTAACCTTTGCTATATCCTTTGCCTGAAATATTCCCCTTCTCTATGTGCTACCCTTAATCCCTATACTTGACCAACTCTTACTCATCCTTCAAATTTCAGCTCAAGCTACTCAGACAAAGCCAGGTCTTCCTGTCAGAAACACCTTTATAATTTTGTGCATCTTTATAATTTTATTAAATACTTATATATTTATACCTTGTCCTTTCTTCTAGACTGATAGCACTCTAAGAGAAATCTCTTGTGCACTGCCTTGTCCCCAGTAGTGACTGGCATATAGTAGGCATTCACAACATTCACTCATTAATTTAAATAAACGTATTTACTAAAGAGTTCAGTGTCTTTCCTGTATAGAAACAGGTATTATTTTGTGATGAAAAATATTTCTGGTGTTATAATATGGCTTTAAATGGCACCATGCTTGAAATAGGTCTATGCACATTGTACCCACTGTGCACTTGGGTCCATGTTGTGTATACAATACCTTGATTGATAATGAAAGATATGTGACTCCCACGAAGTCAGTACTAATGCAAATATTTCAGTTCTATTAAATTGGGACTGCCTAAAAATAAATAATATCAAAATGATCATGGGAAATATATATGTATTTTTTCTTTCCTTAATTTTTTAAAATAAGCCAATGTCTACTACTGGAAAGCTTTCAGAAAGATTTTAGAAGCTATTTACATCAACTTTCAAGGATATCTTATTAGAAAGGAGCTCAGGAAAAATCTTTTGTATGTAGTGTATAAATTTTGTTTGTGGTGGATGTTTACCTATATATATGCTTTTTACATGGAGCAAAGAGCAAATGTTTTCCAATTCTTAAAAAATAATAAAGTCACTGAATCATCATCATTGGAATGTGTGTCTGGAATCTTTAATTAATTGCATTATAAAAACAAAAGTATTTTGAGAATACTGATTCCAGCATAACACAAGGGTCAAAACTCAGATCTTGTATTAGTATAAAACTAGGTTTAAATTCGAGCTTGGCTACCATAAAGTGTGTATCGGTGGGACTTTGAACAAGTTATTTAATCATTTTAGTCTCAGGTTTCTTATCTGTGAAAGAGAGATCATAATAGTATCTGCTTCATTGGATTATTACAAGATTTAAGGGAGACAATCCATGTTAAGTACTTAACTAACATCAACTACATAGTTAATATTTGTTCAATGAAATTGTTTATTATCAAAATTCTTGATAATGATTATTACAAAGAGAAAGGATTAGGGAGACCATTTTAAGCAAAGACGTTGATTTAAAAATGCATGGAACTAGGGCTATAAAAAGAGTACAAAGTATATTTGGGGTCAGTGAGAAGACGCTTCTATTTTAATTGCAGAGTTTATGAAGGACACTATTAGAAAACCAGACTGAGGATATATGTATAGAAGATAAGAATTTGGAACTCTAAGTTATAAGCAACAGGAAGTCATTGAAGTAACTGTTTTCTAAACAACAGGTTTGCCATATATGTTCAATTTCAGAATAGCAGGAAAAGCTTTAGTTTTTACCAACCATTGAGAAATAACTCTCTTGGAAAATCACATGCTTTGTTTAAATGTGTTTTCAAAGTAATATCCTACTATAGCATGGATTTGTAGCTGTAATTTCTTTAATGATAAGCAATTTGTCTCAAAGTATCAAATACCTTTGTTCTCTGAGTGATGTTAATACCAATTTCATACAATGTAGTCAGTAAACACTTATCAGAAGAGTGCTGATGAAAAAGAAAAAAAATACTGCTTTCAGAGCAAAAGTTGTTCTCAAGTATTCATACCTCTAACAGGCAGATAGACCAGGTGATCATAATTATCAATCTCTTCTTTATACTGAACAGGAATGGGAAGAGCCCTAAAGAAAAGGAACATAAAACCAGTGAAAAATTTCTTTAGAAGCAAAACAAAGGGAAAGAAATTATAACAGAGTAGTTATAGATTCACTCATTCATTCATTCATTCATGTATTCATTCACTGAACAAGAGTTTATTCTTCTATTTGGTAAAGCCCACTTTTACCTTCAAAGGAAAATATAAGCAATCCTGACCCAAGTGCCCATTAATTCATGAGTGGATTAACAAAATGTGGTATAGGTATGCTATGGAATACTACACAGCCCTCAAGAAGGATGAATTAAAGCCTTTTGGAACAATTTGGATTGAACTGGAGACCATTATCCTAAGTGAAGTATCTAAATAATGGAAAAACAAATACCACATGTACTCACTATAAAATTGGAACTAACCCATGAGCACACATGTTCATGGAGGGAAGTAAAACTCAGAGGAAATCAAGCTGGATGGGGGAGGAGAGGGTGAGCAAAAACCTACCTAACGGGTACAATGAACACTATCCGGGTGATTGGCACACTTATAACATAAGTGACTCAAGCATAACAAAATTGATACATGTAACCAAAAACATTTGTACCCCCATAATATTTTGAAATAAATTTTAAAAAAGGTTAAAAGCAGAAAGCTCAGAGGTAAGGGTATGTCCTTTCAATTAGGCAAGTAGATAGCCAAGCAAATAAAATAAGCCTTCTGGTATGAGAGAGGTAAGCCACCAGTAAAATGTAGAAGAATCCCCAAACCTTTGCAATGAGTTAATATCAAGTTTTGTTATGACTCCTTTACATATGGCCAGAGAAATTTAAGTTTAAATACTGAAAAGAGCTTATGTTTGGCCCTGAGAAAAGCTTAAATTAAATAGTGATATATTTTTAACTCTTCTGAAGATTTTACTGAAATGTACAAATTTTCATGTCTTTAAATTTTGCTCCGGTTTGTTCCCTATTTCATTATTGTACTTTAAAAATAAATATGATTGTTACTGAAAGTTTGGCACTTGTCCCTGAGATGGCATCAGAAGAATGAGGACATGCGGTTTGAGGAAAAGGAAAGAGGAGTTTATTAATTTACCAGCAAATGAGGAGGCTGGCAGACTCCTGTCTCAAAGTACCAGTGTCCTGCTTCTGGGCAGAAGTACAGATCTTTTGAAGGTTCTGATTAATACCATAATCCCATCTTTGACTAATACAGTCTTGTGACCTCTGACTGGATTCATTCCATCTTTGGAGACACGAAGATAAAAGGACACTCCCCTGCCCCTCCAAACCACTGGCCTGAGGCAGGGATGCAGGTCCTAGTTCTCCGAAAGGAGTGCGGGATGTTTTAGAGAGACATAAAACATTTTTGCCATTTTTTCAAGCCATTTCTTCTGTTATATGATCAACTGTTGAGCAAGGATTTGTCTTGAAACCTTCTGAATGTAAAAGAGTGCCCTTCTCTTTGCCTCATTTAACCACAACCATGGAGACTAGTTTTCCAAATACAAGGCTACTATTCCAAAATTGTCAACATGGTGAGAGCTGATCCTAGCTGGGGGCCAAATACTTAGGCATAAATGATGTTTTCCCATTACTTCAAAACACCACTGAAATCAAATGACCAGTTGTTTAGAAAATAAACAGCTTATTGTCCTTGTTTCATTGAAAATAGATAACTACTTTTAAGTCAATTCATTTATGTAGATACAACCTTTGAGTAATAGCAGTCATTATAAATTGTGGGAACTACTCTTACATTTCATTAACTTTGGCAAATATATTTTCAAATGTACTCAGCATTATCAACGCATTTAGAAGAGATAGTATAATAATAACCCTTTATATGTTTATATGTATATAACATTACATTTTAAAAGTACATTATGGGCTGGGTGCGGTGGCTCACGCCTGTAATCCTAGCACTCTAGGAGGCCGAGACAGGTGGATCGCTCAAGGTCAGGAGTTTGAGATCGGCCTGAGCAAGAGCGAGATCCCGTCTCTACTAAAAAATAGAAAGAAATGATCTAGACAACTAAAAATATATAGAAAAAATTAGCCGGGCATGGTGGCACATGCCTGTAGTCCCAGATACTTGGGAGTCTGAGGCAGAAGGATTGCTTGAGCCCAGGAGTTTGAGGTTGCTGTGAGCTAGGCTGATGCCATGGCACTCACTATAGCCCGGGCAAAAAAGCCAGACTCGGTCTCAAAAAAAAAAAAAAAACAAAAAACATACATTATGTACACTTTTTCATATGATCCTAACAATAATCTTTGAGTTTTTTTCTCATTTTACAGATCAGTGATACTGAGAGGAATTAAGTAGCTCACACAAGGTCATACATTTAGCACATGGCAGACACACTACTAGAATTTAGGCATCTAATTCTTAGTCCAGTGGTACTTCCATTTTACAAAGCCAAGCATCTTGTCTCTCAAGAAGTGCGATGATCATAACCTTGAAATTCCTTCTTTAGAAAGACTTGAGTTTTTTTTCTCTTTACCTCATTAATCCTCACATTTCCTTATGTCTCTTAAATCATGGCCTTCTTTTACTACCAATGGCATCCAGAGTTTTATGCTTATCCTGCCAAAGTAGAACCACAGCTTTCTTCACAGTGAAATTTCTACAGGGGATTTTTTTATGATTGTTTTTAAGAATGCTACTCTAGAAACAGTAGTTCACCACTGAGATACTGGTAGTCTATTCTAATGATTAGGATAGGGTGTGGACAATTCTAAATAGAAAAGCAAAGTTATATAGTTCTGTGTCATATTCTTCAGATGATCAGTGGGCTGAGTTTTTTAAGCAGCAGCTCTAGGGGATTGAATAGAACACTGTTTCCTGTAGGTCCTGGGTGTGCCAATTAATTAGTATGAGAGTCTAAATCTAAAGAACTCTTCCAAGCAAATTTTTTTTTAGACTCAGGCTGGATGACAAACAAAGCAAAGATCATCAAATTTTGAGCCCTGAATGTCAATTCTTCATTTCACTGTCAATGTACGCATCTTGGATGGATGTATAAGAAAACCAACATGATATGGTAACTTTTTTTTTAGTATCTGCTGTTATCCAAGACAATGATTTGGGGCTTAGATTGAATTGTTCAGCTTTCCTTTCTTCAAAAGTTAGAGATTCTTGAATCTCTCCCAGCAGTAAGTGGAAGGAGCAAATAAAAGAATGGATGATTCAGAGACAGCCAGCTTACACAATTGGGGAAAACAAACATGTTTTCCATCTTGTAAATGGTAAATTGTGAAAGGTTAGAGGCATGTATGCTTTCTCCAGTCCAAGAAGCATTGCTCAGGCTTCAAAACCTTCCAAAATATGACATCCTTCTATCTATCCAAAATTATCTCCCACAACTCTCCAATAGAAGTCTGAAGCAGTCAGCCAGATCTCCTTATTGCTTGCTGAAAATAAAATGGTCTTTCCCACAGTCATGAATTTATTCATGCTATTTCTCTTATGTAGGATGCACTCCTTATTTCCTTTTACTAATCTAAATTTAATTTATCTTTAAAATTCTGCTCAAGCCCTAGCTTATTCTAGAAGCCATCTGTGACTTGATTGACTTATAATGATCAATCTTTTTTATGCTGATACAAATTAAATATTAAGTCAGTAGGTGTTATTTTGTGTGTACTGGTCTTGTATCTATACAAGAGAGAAAGTTCTTGGAGGTCAGGAGCTTTATTTTTTTCACCCAAACCCAAAAATACACAGACCTGCTAAATAGTACCTGGCAGTATGCTGCAGATTGAATTCTCCAAGAATCAGATTTTTACTTGGAATTTGGTGGGATGGATGTTTATTAGGGAGTACCCATGGGATCAATAACTGTGGAAGGGAGGAGAAGAAAGTAGAATTGAGCAGAGGGAGATACTGAGCTACAATGCAGGTCCAAAACCTCAGCCAACCCCACAGGGAACTCTAGAGCTAGAATGGCCCACAATGGGCCAGAATTGTTGGACTTTCATAATCCTACCTCAAGTCATTGGACGTGGCTTCCGCTAACAGGGTATGACCTTGAGCAGTCCTTTAAAGGGTTGAATGCACTCCCAGCAGCAAGGGCAATAAATCTTTCCTTGATATAGATGGCACATTTCCATGTCTATTAAAGTTATAGCTGCATAGAAAGATGTTCAGTGAATTTTTGTTGAATGCTAGAAAATCTTGCAGTGGTGCTAGCTAGCCCGAGAATGAATCAAGGGAAGCTTTTGTCTGTCGATCTGGTTGGATGGGCCTATTTGATAGCTATTGAGATGGCTTTTCTAAGGAGCACTTCCCTTCCAAAATAAGAGAAGTGACTAATTTTTGCGATACACCCCAAGTTACCCCATCAAGGAGTAACAATTATAATTGTTTTTGAAGAATCTCCAGTAAATGTTACATTATCAAAAAGATCTTTAGAAAAAATGTGCATTTTAGTAGGTAATTATAGATGATCTCTCATCAGAATTTACAGGACTCCTGCAAAGATGACTGGGAATCAGATTTCATGTTTGATGCCTTCCAGAAAATAATATTCTTCTCATTCTAATTAGGGCAACCATCAAAAATATTTGAAGCTTATTTGGCATTGTCTAGGACATGCTGCATGTGTGACTGCCCCAAGTGACAGGAGAAGGCCAAAAACAAGTCCCAGCAATGGTTTTAGCAGGATTCCAGCTGCCAGAATTAATTCTGACAGAAACTTAGCCAACTCCTATAGAATTACTCTCCAACTGTATCTTCTATGCTTGGCTTGTCTGTCCAAGTGAATGCAAACTCATCCAGAACAGAGATTGTGTATTATTTATATCCCTATCCCATTATACAGTAGAGGTTAAATGAGGTTTTGAAACCATGCCTATAGAAACTTGCCAGTAACTGTATCACAGGTCTCATATTTTCTTGACCATATTGAAGATACCTTTTTTCAAACCAGTGTATTTTACTAAAATGAAATACTTTCAATCGCAGTGTTTCTGCAATAGCCCTACATGCTGAGAATAGTCAAATAGGTGCCATGTACCCCACATTCTAAAGCAAGGGGCTATAAGAACAAGTCAGACCACCATACCATGCTAATATATTGTGAAACAGGTTTTGTTGCCATTAACCAGCCCAAGATTTTGGGCAGGACTGAGGAGGAAGAAGGTATTGACATTGTGAGTTTAAAGAATCTAGGGTGAGAATGAATAAAGTTACTCCCTGCTTTGAAGTTCTTGCCATTAAAGTCCACCTCATTCCATAAACTCAATGACACAAAATCTCCCATTAATATGACATTGATATTTTCTGTGAGTAGTTCAACCCTTGAGGTCTATCATTCTAGAAACTTTATTTCCACAGGAGAATTACAATTATTCTCAGTTCTATCCATACTCTGATAGCCAATATTCTTTTCTGACAAAATTAAGTCTTTGGAGGCAAATTGTAACTATGCACCAGGCTTCATGTCAGTACAATGCACACAGAGACTAATGCTATGCTCAAATTTTTTAGAAATAAAAATATTGAGGCCAAGGGCTGGCTTCTCATTGAACATGTATGTACCTGGACTAGTGCTTAAAGACAGAGGCTGTGCATCTTCTATAATGAGGATAAACATTAAAAACAGGCCAATCTAAAGCATTAAAAAGTCCTAAATCACTGATCTTCCTTTTGCCAGAGAAAGCAACAACACAATGCACAATGTTGATGGTAGTTTATAGAGTAACAGGAAGATATGGCTGAGTTGAGAATGGTCAGAATTTCTGGAGTTAAAATTCACTAATGAGTTAAACTCACTATTAATCAATGGACTGCAAATTAAAACATTTATTTTACATATTAGATTAAGAAAAATTAAAAAGAATGATAATAACTAGTGGAGAATGCAGACAATTAAGATACTTGAGAGACTAGTGGTAAGGTTCTACATTGGTACAGTATTTCTGGAGGTTAATTATATAATAATTATCAAAAGTTTTAAAAATGGGCATATCCTTTAATAGGGACAGTCTACATCTAGAAAAGTATCCTACTGGAAATATAAATGTAGGTATGAATATAGATATCCAATGTAATACTATCTATAATTGTGGGAAAAAAACAGAAACAACCTATATGCTTATAATTAGGGAGTTAATTAAATAAATTGTGATGTATCCATCTAATTGAAGACTATAGGATCGTTAAAATCTATGATGTTTATTTACATATATTAACATAAAAAGATGCATAAAGCATTATGTGAAAAGTTCACTTTAAATATCAATGTGTATAGTATAATCCCTTTTTTCATTAAAAATACCTTTAATGTGTAAATAAAAAATATGTATGCATACATATACTACATAGGAAAAGTTTTGAGAAAAAATACATTGATCATCCATGATATTCCTAGAGGTCCATGAACTGCACATTGAGAACCCTGGCCATAACCACTGTTCCACTAAGTTTAGCACTGTACTTTATTTGGGTACGTTAAAGCTATTTGTTTTCCTCTCGTTTTCCTCTTCAAATCTTGCGTACTCCATCATTTTCAGAAGTAAAAGTCCTATTTTTTTCTTCAAAATTTTTAATAAATGTTATCACCACTATATATTTTCATTCACTCAGTTTCTACTATATTCTAGGACATATATAATGCACTAAAATTATTGTGTTACTACTCAAATATCTTGTACACAATGACAAGGACTTTATGTGCATGCACATTACACAATCTTTAAGGAAAATTTTAAGATATTCGTAGTCAACTATTGAGTCAGCTCATATTGAGAAAGAGAACAATTGGAACTGCTTGTAGTATGTTGTCTTCAACTTATGACAAGCTAGATAAGTCAAACAATGAATTTATTTGATTATACTTCCTGGATATATGAACCAGAACATAAAGGTTACTGCTACCATTTTAGCACAGATTATTTTTTACAACGCATTTGGGACTCACTGAAAAAAATGCAGTTTCAATCAAATGGGACTGTCAATCCCTGCATTCTTAGACTTTATGGGATTAAATGATGTCAATTACGATCAATTTGGGCTTAGTGTTTCATGGGAGTAATCTCAAAAGCCTTTTACAGTAGATCCAATTACATTGGTCTAACTAAAATGTATGAATCAGTAGGAATAGTCCCATATTTTTGAGCCCAAATATATTCCCAAATGCCCCCCCTTCAGAAAAATGTCATCTTCCATATATTTCAGTAATTCCTTTGCAGGTTGTAGGTAGCTCTCCATTTAGCAAATGGCATTCTCAGTAGGGTTTATTCTTCTTCAAGATACTCTGGATGTTACAATTAATTACATTATAAGCTCATTCTATTATTCCTTTATACATTGTTAAACATTCTGGGCTTCATTTTGCTTATAACTGTAATTATAGAAGGGCTCTTCTAAGGATTCTTGGTTGGGTATTGAGAGAGGAGAACTTTGAAGGAAAACAATATCCTTAATAACTCATAAGATGTGATTTAGGATATCCATGGATATGGCAAAGATGATTCTGAGGAGAAAGTTGACTTTTTCATTCAAGTTGAGTAGATATTGGTTCATGTTAAAAAAAAAAAGAAAACATCTAATTGTGGTTTTAATTTGCATTTCACTGATGATTAAAGAAGTTGAGCATTTTTTCATATGTTTCTTGGCCATTAGTCTGTCTTCTTTGGAAAGTTTCTGTTCATGTCCTTTGCCCGCTTTTTGATAGGGTTGTTTGATTTTTTTCTTGCTGATTTTCCTGAGTTCTATATATATTCTAGTTGTCAGCCCTTTATCAGATGTGTAGCATGTGAATATTTTCTCCCATTCTGTAGGTTGTGTCTGCTCTCGTGATAGTTTCCTTGGCTGTGCAGAAGCTTTTTAATTTGATCTGGTCCCATTTATTTATTTTTTTTTTGCTGTGATTGCCTTTAGGGTCTTCTTCATAAATTCTTTTCCTTATCTCGAATGAGAATGGCTTTTATCGAAATGTCCCGAAAGAATAAATGTTTGCATGGATGCAAAGAGATAAGAACACTCATAAACTGCTGGTGGGACTGAAAACTAGTACAAGCTCCGTGGAAAGTAATACGGAGATACCTTTAAGAGCTACAAGTAGAGCTACCTATTGATCCAGCAATCCCATTACTGGGTGTCTACCCAAAAGAACAGAAGATATTCTATAAAAAAGACATCTGCATTAGAATGTTTATAGCACCACAATTCACGATTGCAAAGATGTGGAAACAACCCAAGTACCCATCAACACATGAGTGGATTAATAAAATGTGGTATATGTATACCATGGAGTTCTACTCAGCCACAAAAAACAATGGTGATCTAGCATCTCTTGCATGATCCTGGATAGAGCTGGAACCCATTCTGCTAAGTGAAGCACCACAAGAATGGAAAAATAAGCACCACATGTACTCACCATGAAATTGTCTTTAACTGACCAACACGTAAGTGCACATATAATAATAACATTCATCAGGTGTCGGGCAGATGGGAGTCGGGAAGAGCGTATGGGTATATATACACCTAATGGGAGCGGTGCACACCTTCTGGGGGAAGGACATGCTTGAAGCTCTGACTCAGGAGGGGCAAAGGGAATATAGTAACCTAAATATTTGTACCTCCATAATATGCTGAAATAAAAAAATAAAAAAACAGATCTAAGAAAGCTTTCAGATGCATTTCCAGCACATTTCCTAAAGAGAGTTTTAAGACATTTTTAAAAGAAGTGTATTGCATTCTTGAAGTTAACTTTTCAATAATAATTACTGCACATTCAACTATCTCTTTAAGGTAAGAATATATTTTAGTAAGCTCAAGAATAGTTTACTAATTCATGCTAATTCCTAGGAAATGGTGATATAAGAAAACAAACAAGGTAGCAGAGAAAGTGTTCTTCCTTTTTGCAGGAAAAAAGGCAACAAATTCGTGTTTATTCTTTATGAATGCATTGCAGAAGGTACAAGCAAAATTCCTGTTGCATATTTGAAAATGACAATGGAATTTTGCAACATCACCTGACATTAAATCTGTGCAGAGTAAAGCAGGGCTAGTGTTGCCTTAGAGGTAACTTGAAGGTAACCTATGCTTTTTATTAAAATATAGCAACTCTATATGGACATGGGTAATACAATTGTTCCATTCTTGCTAAGTCTCAACACACACTTCTACTCTGTGGGTAGTTATTACATGTGTGATGATCAACCATCTAATCTAAATTAAACATTCAAAATATTAAGGAAATATTTTTGAATTCATTAGGGAAAAAGCATGAGACCTTGAGAAGCCGTCCTGGAAACATTTTTGACACCTCGAAAAAGTAAACTTTTGTACATTCAAATATATTAATGTATAAAAGTCACTCTTCCTTTATTGAATATTTACATAGCTGGTAAATGAAAAAATAAAGTCATTACTTTCTTGCCAACCCATCTTTTGATTTTTGAATTCTATACCACTATCCTATAGAAGTATAATATGTATACTAGATAAAAACTGAAGATATATATATGTTTTTTTCTGTACATAGAAGTGACATTATTGTCAAAAAAGATCATTGGTAATTAGAAAGAGGGAATAAGGAGAAAAAATGCTAGAACCTTAGAGACAGAAGGGATCATAAGCGGTTATGGGGACCTGATTCTGATTACACAGGACAGATCATTATGTTTTCTTCCCGAAGCCCTCTAAGAAACAGATTTCATGGTCTCTGTTCTTCATTGTTTCTCATGTTTTATCACAGTGATATTTGAGACTTTTTTGTGTGTCTCAACAATTTCAATTCTAGCCATAGGTATCTTTTCGGGTCTCTTCTACTGTCAACCACATATAAAAATTGATTAGCATTTTTCTCATAATGGCTATCCAATTTAATTGAAATGATTATTGACTCATCTTCAATTTCCATGTTAAATTTCCTCAGAGAATTTAACTGTATTATTTACATATTATTAGCTTTGACTCTTCTCAAAAAAACTTTCTGGATAATTTATATCTTCTTAAAAATATGATGAGCCCAAATTGCATATCTCTTCTTTCCCTTATTCCACTCTCTCATCAAACTTCTTTTTTTATTTCAGAATATTACGAGGATACAAACATTTTGTCTACATAAGTTGTTTTTATACCATTTCAGTCAAAGTTTTAAGTGTGCCCATCTCACAGGTAGTGTGCATTGTACCCATTAGGTGTGAATTTACCCATCCCTGTCTCCCCATTCCACCTGACTGATTTCCATTGAATGTCTTTTCCATATGTGCACATAGTGTTGATCAATTAGTTTCAACAACCTTCTTATGTCTGTGGTCTCAAATATCATTTCTGTGCTTTTGGCTCCTAGCTTTGATCTTCACAAGCACTTGTTTTGTATCTCCACCCATATACTAGATAGCATCACTTGAATATTCCAATATGACTCATTGTATCTAAAAGAAAATTCATTTTCTTTTATTCAAATAAGCCTCTCTTTATTGATTCCATGGTTCTATTAATGATATTTCCATCTCCCCACTCATCTGGGTCATCCTGTAAGACAGATGATGACCTAGCACTTCTCCAAAATTCTGGAGAATGAGGTCAGGATATAATGACAGGCCTAAGAATAGGGGCCATTCAGTTTCCAGATTGAACCAGAAAATAAAAAGAAAACAACAAAAATAACCCCAGCTAGAATGGTTATATCAAATATCATCCATGCTTTGAAACTGATGATGTTAGCAATTGGCACACCAAAAGTGGCATCTCTTAGAAATAGTTCTCAAACTGTAAACTATCTAAATCCTGACAATCATATAAGGTAGAACATTTGAGTGTGTTGATCCAAAATAGTATCAAAAACGAAGAGATCATAGCTGCTTAAAAGAAAGCCTTCACTTGGGTATACCTCCTTCCTCCAGATAATCATGGATCTTGGCACAATCAGCATTTTAGATGGACACTTTTCAGAACTGTTCATATCATTACCGACTCGTTAAAAAAAACAAGGAATAAAAGCAAATTTAAAAGATTTTAATTTAGTATGGCCTTTAAATTCAATAAATCTTCATTACATTAGACCTTGTCTCTGATATTTAGCCTCTAAGGTTAAAGTTTCCAATTCAGAAGTTTTAAAAATAAGATTGGAAAAAAAAAAGATTGGTTTCACTGGCCAACACTTAAGTGCACATATAAGAATAACATTTATTGGGTGTCAGGTAGGTGGGAGGAGGGAGGAGGGGATGGGTATATACATACATAATGAGTGCGATGCGCACCATATGGGGGATGGACATGTTTGAAGCTCTGACCTGAGGGGGCGGTGGGGCAAGGGCAACATATGTAACCTAAACATCTGTACCCACATAATATGCTGAAAAAAAAAGATCAATTTTCTTAGTTTTAGTACATGAGCCAACCAAAATATTGTTAGTACTATTTACCTGAGCAGCTTCTCTTGCTATTTGTGTTTAGAAAATAATTAATGAATTTCTAAAAAAAAAAAAAACCTCAAGTAATTTTGTTCTACATTAATAGTTTGTTTGGCTTGTAGCCTAGGTTGAGTCTTTGGGATTGCCAAAAAAAAAATTGATAGAATGCCCTGGTAAGACTGGTTTTTGATGCTTACAGATGGAGAGCTATGCTTTTCACATTCTGATCTATAAACCATGAAACATTTGTTTCAAAACTTCTTTTTTCCATGTTACTGGAGATTTTACTGTAATATTTTTTGATTGGTTAAGAGTTAATGTCTTCTTAGCTTCAATACCCTCTATGACTCATTGGCAGGGGGGAGAGAGTATAAAAGAGAAAGAGCACATTCCAGATCAGTGGTTCTCAAAAGGAATGATAGTGGATCCTAGAGATCATTTTGGGACTTTTAGAAGACAATTTTGAGTCATAAAAATTGTAGAGAGTGAGCTCTACTGGCATTTAGTGATCAAGAGCTAGGGATTCAATGAGCAGGTACCACAGAAAATGATCCTGTGTCTTATACGACTTTTGAATGTCCTGTTAGACATACATTTAAGATATATTATCTGAGCTAAATAAATATCTGAGTCTGGAAAACTATCTGAGCTTATAAAATTTAACTCCAGGATACATATAAACAAAGTCAATTTGATTAATTTTAATAAACATTGCCTTTTTCAACAATGCAGCTGGCACATAAATTGAGGTAATAATTGGGGAATAATATACCTTGGTTTATGTAGAATTTTATCAAGACCTGCTCATCATTCAGAAAATTACATGGTATTTGAATTGGCAATTTAAAATTTCTAAATTGGTTTGAATTTTTAGCTGTCAAACTTGTGGTGTGGTTATATATAGGTGTAATGTATTGTGTCATCTATTGTAGTCAAGTTTAAGTATCCAAATATTGAAATATTTATTTTATTATGATATACTTTTAAAATTCTACTTTAAGTTATATAGTAGGCACTATATTGTGTTTTTAATTGTGTATGCACAGAGGTTATATTAACTATCAATTTCAGCACAGTAAAGAGGATGCCATGACATATTTGTTATTAAAATAAGGGCATTGGATCTGAAAGTTCATTGAAACTGTTTTAGAACAAAAATTGAAGCATTAAGAATATTACTCTTTGTAGAGATCACTTTAACTATCTATAAAATTGATATAATTAACCCATTATGGTGCTGTAAGGATAAAATCAGATTATGCATATAGCACTAATTATAGTGCCTATTACATAGAAAGTATGCAATAAAATAGGCTACTACTACTACTATTATTATTATATGGTTATCATCTCTGGCAATTTATGCCACATTTCATAAAATACAAATAACACATATGGTATAGAATATATATTCCACTTGGCACAGTTGAACACCTATCCTTCCCAATCACCTTCACTCAGCTTGTATGTCCCAAAAGTGCTTGCATTGCCTCTTATCCCATAAGCTGATCCTCTCAGTCTCCTTTTCTTGTTACCTTTTATCCCCATAACCTCTTAACTTTGGAGCAGCCCAAGGCTCAGAGCTTGGACATCTTGTGATCCCAATACAAATTACGCTGTTGGTGGTCTTATCCTGTTCCATGGCTTTAAACAATATCCATATCCTAATAATTCCCAAATCCATATGTCCAGCTAGGAACACTTTTTCAAACTTCAGTCTCAAATATACAACTGCCAACTTGATATCTCTGCTTGTATATCTAATATGCATCTCAAATTAACATGTCTAAAAACAAAATTCCTAATATCTCCCCATCTGAAAACAAACACCACATGTTCTCACTAATAAGTAAGAGCTAACAGTGAATACACACGGTCATATAGTGGTATTAAGGACATTGGAAACTAAGAAGGGTGCAGTGGAGGGAGGGATAAAAACTTACCTTTTGGGTATCATGTACACTACTGTGGTGATGGGCATACTAAAATCCCTATCTTAAGCATTATACGATTCATCCATGTAACAAAAACTCTTGTACTCACTTAATATTTTGAAATAAAAATAAAAACAGAAAAAAGAACACCAGTTAGGATGAAATCATAAAAATATTTTAAAAATTAAAAATAATAATTTTCTTTCTACTACCATTTTTTTCCTCTGTGTTATTGAATCTTCACCTTTCTAGTAATTTAGGAAAAGAAACCCTAAAAACACTATTACCTGCTCTCTTTCATTCACACCTTATAAACCAGTATATTACCAAATCCTCCCATTGGCTGTACTCAAAAAAATATCTTCGTCATGACCATACTCACCATCCCCACTGCTGCCACCCTGGTATAAATCGCCATCATCTCTACCCTGGATGATTACCATGTCACCTTAACTGTTCTCTCTTCTTTCACTCTTGCCCCTCACCTCCATTATATTTACAATATAATAGCCAGAGTGATCCTTTTAAATCATAAACACTCCAGTGCCTCCCCATCTCACTCAGAGTAAATGCCAAACCCATACACTGACTTATGAATTCCTAAACTATATGGCTTTCCAACCTCATTACTATTTTCTCCCTTGCTCTCTCAATTCAATTGCCCCTACCTTGGTACTGTTGCTAGAAAAAATTTTCCTGCCTAAGGGACTTTGCACTCTCTATTTCCTCTGCCCAGAACGTTATTCCCCCACTTATGGTCATGACTTTATCCATCACATTCTTTTTTTTTTTATTTAAGGGTATTATGAGGGTACAAACATTATGGTTACACTTTATGTCTTTGCCTCACCCGTATTTGCTCCAATATCAAATATATTCAGTTAGGTTTACCCTGACAGTCCTATTTAAAATTGAAACACATTTCAGTGGGTACTCCCTACTCTGCCCCCATTATCTTCTTATCTATCTTTTTTTCCATAGAACTAACCACCAACATACTATATAATTTATTCATTTATTTTGCTTATTATTTGTCTTCCTCCATTATAATGCAAAGACCATGAGGCAGAGATTTGTCATTTTTATTTATTTTTGTATCCCTTGCACCTAGAACAATGTCTGGCACTTAGGAGGTGCTTAATAAATATTTATCAGATAAATACATGAATATTCTACCTTTTATTTAATAAATGATTGAATAGAGCATGACTGAAATATTACCTTCTCCATGATGCCAACACCCATTACATAAATAACTCCAGGAAAGAAATCCATTTCAAATCATTGGTGCCTATACATCTGTTTGATTTATACAACAAAGCAAAGTAAAATGAAATCCAACACTTTATAAAGTGCTTTGAAATAGAGGTATACAAAATTGTTTCACATCTACTTTTCCCATAAATCTAACAATTTTGAGTGGTATACAAGATAGGGAATATTATTTTCATTTAACAGAGAAGGAAATTAGGTTACAGAAAATAAGTCATTAGATAAGAAATCTGTGTCTTCTCATTTCTGGTTACTCCACTTTCTCCTATTAATGCTGTATATACACTTTTATCTATGATTCTCTGCACACAGGCTTACTAGAGCAACCACTTAGGTGGATTCGATTAGCTAGTCAACCTATAATTAATTCTGCCAAACAATTTACTGTGCATTTTTATTGTGAAATGGAAAAAAGTGACCTAATTTCTTTGACACTCCTGACTTTTTATGTATCCCTGTCATTAAAACTACATGGGTGGTATTCACAGAATCTGCATCATAGCATTGGAAGAACCAGGAAAGAAAGGCTATATCTTCCTCATGTGTCTTTTAACACTTGTCACCTCTGAGATGTCTTTTGCTTTAGGAACTCAATAAATACATCTTTGTGATGGATGAAAGTAGGCCAAGTGAGTACAAATAAATTATTACAGACAAGATAACTTTTCTTTGCTTACCCCCTCATACAGTAGTAATATTTGCAGGATACATTGTCAGTATTCTAAATAGAATATGCAAAGAATAGACTTCCCAATAGATATCTCCAGATATTCCATTCATTGCTTTAAATAGATGATGTGATCTTTGGGGAAATAAGAGATCCAATTGATGATGAGCAATTAATGAGACTGAATGTCAACAAAGTTATATGAAAGGTATTTATCATCTCAAGACACATTTGAAAGGTAGCAAACACTTGGGGATATTTTATCTTTGGATAAATAAGGAAGCAGCTGATCATAAAGATCTAAAGTAAAATAGAGCATATACGTTATGACATTTATTTAATCATTAATCTCATGCTCATGTATTTTGACCTAAAAGGATCTTTTCAATATGAATTGAGCAAAGAAAAGAAAACCTTAAGTTAGCACTAAGAATTAACAGACATCATTCGAGTAATCCATTTTCTCAGAAAGACAATATTGAAGCATAAAATGCCAGTGGTTATTGTATTTCAATTCATTTGCTTCCAATTTATTTTCTCACTGATTTTTGCGAAGCTAATATTAGAGTCAGTTACATCCTATATTTCCTAGGTTGCCTATGTGAATATTAATATGGGAGAGGATAATTCTACTTCACTATCTGTGAATGCTTGAACCACATGTTTATTAACAAGGAAAGTGAAACAATGAAAGGTAGGCCTTGTAGACATTATAAAATTCAGGGTGTTCACTGAGAGAAGGGATCTTTTAGATAAGACATTTTCATTTATGAAAGATAAGATAGAGTACAATATTGGTATTTAAAATCATTAACCTAAAAATAAATGTGTCTGTCCTTTGGTTATTTAGCCAGGGCTGAGTTTCTTAATATAAATGTTAAAATGGTCATTAATAAGATTCTATACATTGATATCACATCTGGAAGTTTCCATAGATACATGTTATACAGTTCTAAGTTGATAACTATTCTAGAGAACTGATTTGTGCTTTGTACAGAGGCATTGGGTATTTCTCTATTAGAAGTGACATGATTTGATTAAACTATTCATGTGGCTATTTTCAGCTATTAATGAGTTTCAAAACAGCAACCTTTAGAAATATATATATATATATATATATATATATATATATATATATAATGATTATTAATATAGGAATAAATCACATTTTATTATAGTATATATTACTATATATATGTTTCTGAATTTGTTTTACTATGATTTTGTTGAGAATTTTTGCATTGATATTCACAGGGATACTGTATTATAGTTTTCTTGTAGAATCTTTATCTGGCTTTGATATGAGAGTAAAGCTGGTCTCACAGATAAGTTTGGAAGTGTCCCCTCCTCGATTTTTTGGAAGAGTTTGAAAAGTTTTGGTGTTATATATTCAATTTTAAAAAATATATTTTATTGTGGTAAAATACAGATAACATAAAATGCACAATTTTAATCATTTTTAAGTTCAGTGGTTTTAGATACATTCACAATGCTGTGCAATCATCCCCACCAGAACTTTTTCATCTTCCCAAACTGAAATTCTGTACCCATTAAACAATAACTTCCAATTTCCTCCTCCTCCTCCCAGCCCACAATTCTACTTTCTGGCTTTATGAATTTGTCTATTTTAGGTACCTCATATAGACAGAATCAAATAATATTTTTCCTTTTGTGACTGGCTTATTTCACTTAGCATAGTGTCGTCAAGGCTCATCTATGTTGTAGCTTGTTTCAGAATTTCCTTCCGTTTTAAAGGATGAATAATATTCCTTTGTGTGGATATACCACAGTTTGTTTATCCAATCGTCCATCTATGGACATAAGCTGCTTTCACCTCTTGACTATTGTGAAAAATAGTGCTATGAATATGGATATACGAATATTCATTTTAATCTCTTTCAATTCTTTTGGGAATGTACTTGGAAGTAAAATTGTTGGATCATATGGTAATTCTATTTTTTAATTTTTTGAGGAACTGTTTTTCCAAAGCAACTATATCATTTTACATTCCCACAAACAATGCACAAGGGTTTCAATTTCTCCACATCCTGACATTTCATTTACATTAAAAAAAATCTTGTCATAAGAGAGGCAGCAGGACTTAAAGTAAAGTGAGTTGGGATTGTGATTTCTGAGCACATGAGAAGCTGAATTGAGATCATGGCATGGGAAGAGAGGAATGAAGAGTTTCCTTGCTGTTATTGATTTCTAGTTTTTTTCCATCATGATTGGAAAACATATTTTGTATAATTTCAATAGTTTAAAATGTATTAAGACTTGTTCTGTGCTTAACATAGTCTATCCTGGAGAATATTCTATGTGCACCTGAGGAAAATATGTATTCTGCTGTTGTTGGGTGGAGTGTTCTAGGTCTAATAGGTTTATGAAGTTTTTCAAGGCATCTATTTGTCTGTCTGGATATTCTATCCATTACTGACAGTGAGACGTTACAGTCTGCAACTATTACGGTAGAAATGTATTTTTCTCCTTTTAATTCTGCCAATGTGTGTGTCATATATTTTGGAGCTCTAATGTTCAATACATACATGTTTATAATTGTTAAATTTTCCTAGTGAATTGACCCTTTTATTAATATTAGGCCCTTCTTTGTCTCTTGTAACAGTTTTGAGTTTCAGTCTATTTTGTTTGATATTAATAAGCCACCTCTGTCCTTTCTTGGTTACTATTTGCACACAATATCCTTTTCCCTTCTTTTACTTTCTGCCTATTTGTTTCTTTACATTTAAATTGATTTTTTTATGGACCACATATAATTGGATCATTATTTATTTTATACATTCTGCCAATCTGTGTCTTTTAATTGGAGAATTAATCCATTTACATTTAAAGCATTTTATCATGACAAAGGACTTATTTTGCCATTTTTAATTTGTTTTCTGTATGTCATCTTGATTGTGTTTCTCATTTCCTCCATTAACCATTTTCAGCATTTAGTTAATTTTTTGTAGTGACACTTTTAGATTCATTCTCATTTTCTTTTGTGTATATTCTATAGATATTTTCTTTTTGGTGTCCATGGGGATTACATATAACATCCTAAAGTTGTAACAATTTAATTTGAATTGATACCAATGTATCACATACAAAAACTTTTTTTTTCAGCATATTATGGGGGTACAGATGTTTAGGTTATGTATGTTGCCCTTTCCCCCCCTCCCCCCTAAGTCTGAGTTTCAAATATGTCCATCCTTCAAGTGGTGTGCATTGCACTCTTTATCACATACAAAAACTTTAATCACATACAAAAACTCTATTCACATACAGCTTCCTCTACTTTATGCTATTGATGTCATGAATTGCATCTTTATATATTGTGGACCCATTATTATAGACTCATAATTATTTTTATGCTTTTTCTCTTAAATTCCATAGAAAATCAAAAGCAAAGTTACAAACTAAAATTACATAATACTAATTTTTTTATATTTGTCCATGGACTTTTATAGGAGATATTTTTATCTTCTTATGGCATCAAGTTACTTTCTAGTGTCCATTTATTTCAATTTGAAGAATTTCCTTAAGCTTTCTTGGAGAGTAGCCCTAGGGATAATAATCTCCCTCAGCATTTTTTTTATCTGAAAATGTCTTAATTTCACCCTATTTTTTTGAAGGACAGTTTTGCTAAATGTAGAATTCTCTGTTGACAGTTTTTTTTTAAGAGGTGAAGAGATTTTATTTTTTTTTTATTTTTTATTTCAGGATATTATGAAGGTACAAACATTATAATTACACTTTATGTCTTTGCCTCACCCAAGCGAGGGTTAAAGGCATGCCCTTCCCCCCTACGTGTTGACAGTTTTCTTTCTCCCCAGCATTTTAAATACATCTACCTGCTGCATTCTGATTTTTAATGTTTCAGCTGATAAATTGGTTGACAATATTATTAAGTATCCCTTGTACATGATGAGTCATTTGTTGTTGCTTTCAAGATACTCTGTCATTGCCTTTTGACAGTTTTTTTGTAATGTGTCTTGGTGTATGTCTCTTTGGGTTTATCCTGCTTGGAATTTGTTGAGGTTCTTGGATTTGTAGATTCATGTCTCCTTAAATTTGGGAAGTTTTGGCCATCATTTCTTCAAATAATTTTTTTGTCATTTTCTCTCTCTTCTCCTTTTTAGATTCCCTTAATATCTGTGTTGATCTGCTTCATGATATCACTTAAGCTCTGCCACTTTCAGCTCTGTCACTTTTCTTCACTCTTTATCATTCTGCTCCTCAAATGTGATAATTTCAATTTTCATGTATTCAAGGTCATTGATTCTGAGTTCTGTTTGCTGAAATCTGCTGTTGAACTTCTCTACTGAATATTGAATTTTTCAATTTAGTTATTGTTTTCAGATTTTATATTTGGTTATTTTATGTAATTTCTATAACTTTGTTGATATTGTTGTTTGGTTCATATATCATTTTTCTGGTGTCTTTTTAGTTCTCCCTTCTGTTTGTTTGTTTTTAGCTTTTTGGACATATTAAGACAATTGTTTTAAAGTCTTTCTCTAGTAAGTTTGATGTCTCTGCTTCCTCATGGATAGTTTCTGCCAATTTATCTCCTTCCTTTGAATGGGTGATGATTTCCTGTTTATTTGTATGCCTTATCATATTTTTTTTTTAAAATTTGGCACTCAAAAATACAGACACCTTTTCCAGTCATTGTAGACTGCCCTGTGCTGGAACAATCCTTCATTGATTAGCTGAGCTCTAAGATTAGGGATCAGCCCGCGGTGAAAGTTTAAGTTCTTTTCAGGTGCTTTCTTAGCACGCATCTTGCTCTGGTTTGTATTTGGCTTTCTAAATTCCCTGTATACGCAGCTGCTTTTGAATGTCTTAATTTATCAAAGTTTCATTCCAGCTTCTTGTGGGTATCTCTGATGGTTTATTTTATGTCTCCACCCATAAACTCTTGCCCCAGGCATCTGTAGGTCTGTAGTTTCCTTACAACTTTCACAAGAGGTGGCCATCACTTTTCCTAGCCTGAGATCTGAGTTAGGCAAGACAGAAGCCAGTCCTTAAGACAAGCTTTACTGCTTCGAATGATGAAAATAATATCTTCTCTGCTCCCTCAGTTTCAAGGGAGGGAACTGGGATCTGGCCTACTGCTTCCTTCAGATCAAGACCACCTGCACTGCACAAGGGTCTTGGGGTAAGAACAAGAAAAAATGCCACAAAATTTTCTGTCATTTTGTATGTGACGTTTCCTTGATTGGGCATTTTCTTGGTCACTGTAGACCTCTGACTTTTTTCCAAAGCTCCTATAAGGTTAGTTCAGCCAGGTTCTGATTGTTTTTGATGTTCCCATGGAGGAAAATTAGTTTCCTAGTCTGCCATTTTTCTTTAAGTTTTTTAAAAGAATATTTAAATGTTTCACTCTCAGCCGCCTCTCTTACTTTCCTGCTCTAAACCTAAAACAAACAAACAAAAAAAAAAAACAGGTAGAATTCTTTTGGCTACATCTCTTAGGTACAAAAGATTAAATTTCCATAGATTTATAGTTTTCAAAGAATTTCCACTCCTATACCTTAAATTCTCATTATGCTTTTGAAGTGTGAAAAGAAAGTCATTTTTAATAAAGCACTTTTTAAAAGATTCGAAAAGTACGTAGACATCAATTAGTGATTATGTGGAAATATAAAGACCAAAATAAAGTCCAGTGGTTCCATATAATCAAATGTAGAGCTTAGAAAAGTAAAGAAACATTGAGCTGCTGAAAAAAAAGGAAACAAAAATATAAAAATAGAAAGGAATTCTTAAAAATGTAAGTCTAATAAAAGTTGGTATTAGCTTATTTTTTCACAATTTATTTTCATTTCCTTAATTTCTTATACTTTTTGTGTTCAGACACTGATAAGTGGATCAAAGTATAATCTTGTCCAAAGAACTCAATTCATGTCCTTCTAGCTGGAGAACTTATTGAAGTACTCTGCACAAAGTAATTAAAACTGTAATTGATCCAAGACTTACTTTGTTACAACTTCAAATAAACAATATTTCATGTATATTTGCAGAATGTTGAAAAACACAACTTGAGTGTGGAGAGCTAAAATCCTAAAAATTCAAGTATGTGAATTTTTCATTTGCATTTTTCATATTCAAGATGGCTGTTGAATAAATGGAACAAATTCATTCCTAACCATCACCTCATAGTTCCAATGATTGAGTTGTTGAGTTAGATTAGATAGACTGTATTTGGTAGAGTACAAATGGAGGTTTCCAAAGAAAATGATCATTCTTCTCAAAAGTTCATAATAATTGTTAATGTTCTTAGGCAAGTTCTCAAAACTTTCTGGCTTGAGAAAATGGTATAAAAGGAAATAACATCAACATAAAACCTAAATCAGGATCTTGGTATGTCTCTCTCTTTCCTGCTCTGTCTCTCTCCCCTCCTCTCCCCACCCCTCACAACACACACACATGTGTATATGTGCATGTGTGTGTGTATGCACATACAGTCTGGGACTAAAGAACTAATGCAACATGGCAGAATTGTCTGGCAAATGTTGGAGAAGTCTCTACTATAGTTACTCCAATAGTTGTCAGAGGTTTTTTGTGGGCTTTGAAATCAGAGCAACCACATCCTGTTCTCCTCAAGCCATTCCAATGCAGTCCGATGTAATTAATTTTAATTAATTGATGACCCACTGGGTTGCTATGGGCTATAATCTATTTTTTAATGAAAATGACTGGGAATTTCAAATTCACATGAAAATAGTTAAAGGGAAACAAGCCAGAGCAGTCATTTCTAACTCATTCCCATGGTACTTAACACAAAGGGATCATATTATTGCAGGAGTTATGTAATAAAGTTGATGTGGGCTTTTTTATGACATCTGTGATATTGTCAGAAGTGAAAGCCAGGCATGGTAGCTCGCACCTGTGACACTAACACTTTGGAAGGCCAAGACAGGAGGATCGCTTGAGGCCAGGAGTTTGAGACCAGCCTGAGCAAGAGCAAAACCCTGTCTCTACAAAAAATAGAAAAATTAGCTGAGCATGGTGGTATGCACCTATAGTCCCAGCTACCTGGAAGGTTGAAGCAGGAGGATAGCTAGAGCCCAGCAGTTTGAGGTTATAGTGAGCTATGATAGTGCCACTGCACTCTAGCCTGGGTGATGGAGCAAGACCCTGGCTTAAAAAAGGGGGGGGAGGGGGAGTGCATGCTAATTACTAAATATGCACACAAATATCATCTATGTAACAAGACAACTAAGCCAATTATAAAAAATTATTCTCCTCAGTTGGATTTAGACTGTAAACAAGTTGCTGAAATTATGACATTATATTTTAAACGATTTAGAAAAGCCACTTCAGGTCCAATTCAAAAAAATAAAATACTTTTCAGAAATTCAACTGAATGGCAAATTCATTGGTCACTGGGGATTTCCAATCAGATAGCTCAGATTTTCCCCCAGGGAATCTGCTCCAAATATGTCTATTTCTTCTGGTAAGTGTGTTTTTCATCACACGCAAACCTACTGATAATATATTACCATGAAATTCACTACGAGCATTTCTACAGGATGTAGCAGGCAAAATGAGTAGATTTAACCTGACTCTGCAATTTTTATCCAGCTATCTTCAGCACTGTGATAGATCTTTTCACTTACACTCAACTGCTTAACTTCTCTATAGAAAACCTTTCTAATTCCCCTTCCAAATAGAATTTATCTAGCTCTTGTCCTGCAAATGAGCAGCGAATATTATATACAATGCCAGATGCATCCATATTAACTCCAAAATCTCTCACATTTCATAACATAGTGCATGGTTCTCTTACACTCTTCAGCCCCCTTAGAAAATGCTTCTCCTGACTGGGCATGATGGTTTTGTACAGTGTCAACTTGGCTAAACTTGAAACATGTAGAGTTCCGGGTTTCAGTTTACCACAAGAGAAATATGCACAAAATTTGGAAGGTAGAAGTCAAATAGAAAGCATTATATTCTGAAAGTTGGTGTGGGGTCCTGGAGCTGCTTTTTCATGTTGTTGCTGATCTACTGGATCATCTGGTTGGCATGGGGCTGCAGCCAGTCCCACAGCTCTCCAATATCCACCAGATGTCCACCTTAGACTTCTCCATGTCCTGATCCAGGCATGTGTATAGCTCCATGGCAAGGGCAGCAACTCATTCCACAGGTTAACTGTATTGTTGAGGACAGAGGTGATGGGAGACAAACATGGATTTCAGTTTGTCCTTATAAGTTCTATTTGTTCTTGTGGGTTCCAACTTGTTCTCATGGGTTTCATTTTGTTCACACTCTCTCCTCTTTGACAACAAGTTTTCTGCCAACTATTGGCCTTACTGATTAAGCAATGTCAGGTATATCACTAGGCACAGAGACAACAGCCTTCCACAGAAATTCTCATCAGTTTCAACAATTGCCTATGATCTAACCTCTATATCAACCTTTTATTCTTTCATGCACATAGTGATTCTACATTTCCAATTGAACCCTAACCAAAACACTGTTACACATAAACTGTATTGTACTTAAATGGGGGATTGTTCTTAATATGGGTCATGGTAGATACTGCTGCTTTTCTGGATAATTCTGAATAACATCATAATACTTTTGCTAGACCAGAAATTTATGTATGGAGGATAGCTTCCAAATACTAATTCTATAAAAAGTGTAAGTTTCTTCTGTTCCATTTAGTAGCTAGGACATTGGCATTATTTTAAATGAAGATCTTATTATTTTGTAGCCCAGGGCAATGGTTTGACCTTTTCAATATTCCATAATTAGATTGGCTGCAATTGGACTTTGCCTCCTGTTTACAGTCTAAGCAGCCTCTGGGAAAGGGGCAGAATGGCCAGCTGTTCACAGTTGAAAATATTTTAAAGGTCAAAGAAATAGAGCATTTCAAGTGTCTATTCTATTGAAATGTATTCATTTTTTTCTTGGGGATCAAAGAAACAGGATATGTATCCTCTGTAAAACAAAGATGAGATTATGAAATTTTGCTTCATCGCTTCAGAAATTTCTCAGCTGCCCTATGTAGATGTCTTGACCCTTAGACAAAGAAAAGTGTGCTTCTTAAACTATTTTGGTCTGTGTCATTCTTGGGTCACCCCTCCTCCCACTCACAGCCTCCTTCTCTCTGTTTATTACTACAAAAATAGGATACCTCAACAAAATTTAAAGAAAAGTCTAATGCTTCCATCTAAAAAGATGAATGAAATGATGTATGGTTTGTGAGATAGAGTCATATTTCAATAAGTACAAATGTTAACAGACTAGATTGCTCGGGTTAATAGAATTTGTAGGTTTAACCACAATTCTTTATGTTTAACCCTTTGTTTCTAAATTATTTAAACAAATGTTCCTGTTAATGAGTACATTCTAATGAATATAATTGAAGGATGCCTTGATAATTGACATAATCATATTAATATTGAGTGATATTTTTAAGAATTGGATTTGGACATGATGTGAATTCCTAAGGAAGTACTGACCTCATTGTATAATCTGAGGGTTTTTTTGTTGTTGCTTATTTGTTTTTTTTGTTTTGTTTGCTTTTCATTCAGCCAAATAATAAAAAATAAGTTTCTAACAGCAACGTTGTTCTTTCTCTAGTGAATACACAAACGCTATACACAGATAAATTAATACCTTGATTGGCTTGATCTCAGAAAATTGAGTTTTATCAGATTAGGGTAAATATAGTTATTGTTACCTGAATTTGAAAACAAAAACATGCTTTTGCATCTATAAAAATTTCTTCAGAAAATAATGAGAGACCCAGGATTATTTAATCAGCAGTGTCATCGCTTTATTGAGTGAAGTTGTTAAATTAAATTATTTTGTAAGATTTTTTGCCAGGATTAAAATTTGCCTTTGTTTTAATGTATACTATGGTAGACTTAGGGTTATTTCTGAGGAGAAGGAATTAGGTAAACTATCTGGACTTGGAGTGAAGGGAGAGAACTCTTATCTGATCTACCTCAGGAAAGAATCCATGGAGGAGCTTGATAATTCTAACTTGAGAAAAGATGTGGGAAGGGAGTCGGAAAAGACTCATATTTTCTCCAGGGCCTCGAGTAGTTAAAAGAAGCTAAAGACATGACACTGCAGTGTTACACTATCATACTTGCCTAGGGTGCTCTGGAAAAATTTTATGGGCAAGAGCTACAAGTTAATAACTTTCACCAGTGCTACTTGTTCACCTAGGAGAGTAGAACAACCTGGAAAATCCCCGCAAAAAAACCTGCAATTACATAGTTACAGAAGCTCAAAGGAAACATGGATATATAAGAACTTCAAACTACTTCTGGAGAAAACATCATCAGGGATGCCAGGCAGGAGTCATGCACAAAAGGGGGAACTACTGTGACTTTGTCAAGAAGATCTCTGAGACAAGAATATAAATCCATAGGGCTATTGTCCAGAAGTCACTAGACATGGGCTCTTGGGACCATTCACCAAGGGAAAAATTTATCTTGATATAATATATGTCTTCCATGAATCAACATGATCAGATAAAGATTATTGATAAACTTGACCTCATATGGAACTCATAGCAAGTGATGACCTTTTTGTTTCTAGACATGTTATAAAATATGAAAGGGCAGATACCAAAAAAGAGCCCTTGCTAACTCTTAACCCATGGATAAGTAGCATTTATTGACTGGGGTGGATATCCTAGATTCCTTTTCTATGCCCCTAATGACACTCCAATATTAAGCAAAGCTTTACTGATCATAATGCTTCATTGGAAACTTTACCAGTAATCTTAACAAGTACACAGATTTTCTTTCTTTCTTTCTTTCTTTCTTTCTTTCTTTCTTTCTTTCTTTCTTTCTTTCTTTCAGACAGGGTCTTGCTCTGTCACCCTGGCTAGAGTGCAGTGGCATGATCATAGCTAACTGCAACCTCAAACTTCTGGGCTCACGTGATCCTTCTGCCTCAGCCTCCCACACAGCTGGGACTCATAGGTGTGCGCCACCATGCCTGGCTAATTTTTCTATTTTTTGCAGAGATGGGATCTCACTCTTGTTCAGGCTGGTCTTGAACTCCCAATCTCAAGCAATCCTCCTGCCTCCGGTTCCCAAAGCACTAGGATTATAAGCGTGAGCCACCACGCCTGACCCAGATTTCCTTTCAAATATGAAGATATACAGTTGAGGTTAAGCAATTCAAGACCACAGCTTAATTCCCGGAGTGAACCGCTGGGAAGATTTAATGCAACCCTGAAGGGAATAATTAAGAAGTATGTGGATAATCATGCTAATAATTTAGATGAGAAATTTTATCAGTTCTGTCATTTACATACAGAGAGGTCTCATAGGAATTATTTCGTTTTTTTATAATTCAGAATTATACATGGAAGGAAAGATGGAAGTACATTTAATTCAATAACTAGATTGTCCATGCTAGAACGTTAGACTAAATTATAGTCTGATATATATGGCATCATATTTAAGGTAAATGATTTAAGTATCAATCTAATAATAATGTAGAGATTAATCTGATTCTTTAGAGGCATCATACATGGCTTACTGTTATATGTTTTATTAAACTACCCTCTGTAATTTATATAGTATTTAAAAATCTTAGTTTATGCACATATAAACTGAAGATACTATGTGTGTATCCATAAAAGATATAGCTTTATTTATACATGTATAATTTACATATACTCTGCTATACTGATAAATTAATATTATTACCAAATGCCAACTTGTTTCCAGATACTGGATTTAGGGAGACCTCTCACTGTTGATCAACTGAAAACAAACCAAAGGATAAAAATAAGGAACATATTCTGGTATACTGAAAATAACTGATGAAGGGATTAAGTTGAATTAGAAAGATGCAAAAAATCAATTTATTGTAAGGAAGACAAACTTTCAGGTTATATAATAGTATGCCAACAATATACATACATTAAACATTATAGATTAATGAAAAAATGTTTCTTTTGGAGAAAAACACAAATGTGAAAATTCATTAACAACCTAGAAGTAATACATTTACAGAACAATACATATTAGAATTTTGAAAGGATGAAGAAGGATATTATTCTTGTTCCTTTATACAAATATAAGTTGAAGACTGCTGGAGAGTTCTACCTATGATTTCAAACTTGCTAAATGAAATGAAGAGTCTTATGCAATTTCTCTTGAATAAGTTACCAGAGAAACCCCCAAGTGGTACATGTAAATTGAGCTAAACCCACTCTTCTTAAATATTATTAATAAACATCGTAACTACTTAAGGGTTTGTTAAAAATATAATTATTGAGCTCTGCCACTATAGATGTTGATTAAGTGGGTCTGTTATAGTGCCCAAGGTTATACTTTTAAACAAAACTCCTAATCATCATAATGGAAGGATTCTAACTATAAAATTTCAGACACATTAGAAACCTCAGAAGGTTCTTAGTGTCACCATGGGATCTGATGGTTGGAGAAACCAGAATCAAAGGAAAAATAAACAATTGGTGTTCTTCATCATCTCCTAGAAGGATAATTCCTGAAATAATGCAGGTAGTCTTACATCACTTTCTAGTGGTATTGTTTACAGAAAAAATGTTATTCATTTTGATGTAGTCCAATTTACCTATTTTTTGTGACATGTAAGAAAGGGTTATATCTGGGCTGAGAGATAGAAGTACTTCCCTGAAAACCATGTAGAACTAATTGGGTTATCTATATAGAGAAGATGAAAATTCAATTAGAGCACCAATTTATAGAATGAATGGAAAGGTTTTAGGTTAAATCAGTATAGTGATAAGATAGTAAAATGAGGAATTAACCAAACTTCTCAGAATTTCTAATCTTCTCTCTTGATGTTTTTTCTACATAGAAGGCACATTAAATCCTATATGTATAATAGACAATTTAATTCTATAATAATGCTTGATGTGTACCCTATGCTCAAAATCAATGTACTATTTGATCAATTGGGGACTGCTAAAATTATTTCAACTAGAGATTACAGAAATGGCCATTTTTAAAAAGGACTTTATTGATATATAATTCATATATCATAAAATTTGCTTATTTAAACTGTAAGATTCAATAGTTTTTATTATATATATACAGACTCGTAGTATAACCATCACCATAATCTAACTTTAGAACATTCTCATCACCTCAAAAAGGAATTCCATACTCATGAGTAACTATTCTGCATTCTACCTCCAGATCTTTCTCAGCCTGAGGTAAACAACGATCTACTTAATGTCTCTATATGATTATCTATTTATTCTCTTTCATATAAATGGAATTATACAATATTGGTCTTTAATGACTTGCTTTTTTTACATAGCAAATGTTTTCAAGGTTCATCCATGTTGTAGCATGTATTAGTACTTCATTAATTTTACTGACAAATACTATCCAACTGTACAGCTATACCACATTTTAGTGTTTTTATTTTCACTTTTTGGCTAATATGAATAATGGTGTTATGAATATTTACATACAAGTTTTTGTAAAGTCATATGTTTTCATTTACTTTGGGTATATACCAATGACTTAAATTTATGGATCACATGATAATTTCATGTTTAACATTTTATAGAACTGCCAGACCATTTTCCAAGATAGCTGCACAACTTTACAGTCCCATTAACAATTTATGAGAGTTCCAATTTTTGCACATCCCAGCAAACATGGGTTAGTGTCTTTCTAATTAAAACCATCCTAGTGAATCTGAATCAGTGCCTTATTGTGGTTTTTATTCTCATTTATATAATGACTACTGATGTTCAGCATAGTCATCATTTTTATCTCTTATTGGTCATTTTTAGCTCTTCTTTGAAGAAATGTCTATCAGATCATTGGCTCTTTTTAAATTTATGCTATTTATCTTTTCATTATTAAGTTGTAAGCATTCTGTATATATTCTGGATAGAAGTCTTTTATCAAGCACATTATTTGAATTTTTTTCTCATTGACTTGTATTTTCATTTTCTTGATGGTATTGTTCACAGCATAAAAGTTTTTCATTTGACATAGTCCAATTTATCTATTTTTGTGGCTTGTGTTTTTTGTGTCATATCTCAGAAACTATAGCCAAAACCAAGGTTATCAAGAACTACTATGTTTTATTTTATGTATTTTATAAGTTTAGCATTTACATCTAGGACTATAATCCATTTTGAGTTAATTTTTATATGATTTGAGGAAGGACTTCAAATTCATTCTTTCTGCATGTGGAATATTCAGCTGACCCAGTAACATTATTAAAAAGAATACTATTTCTCCATTGAAATGTCATGATACTTTTGTCGAAAATAGTTGATCTTTAAATGAGAGTTTATTTCTAGACTCTCAATTGTATTCTTCTAATATACAAGTCTATCCTTATATCAATATCACACTGTCTTCATTATTGCATCTCTCTAATAAGTTTTGAAATTGGGAAATGTGATTCCCTCAAATTTATATTTTTGTTTTCTTTTAAGAGGTTTTGGCTAATCTGGGTCCTTTGCTTTTCCATATAAATTTCAAGTTAACATGTCAATTTCTACAAAAAAAAAATGCATCTGATATTTTGACAGAAATTGACTTAAATCTACATATCACTTTGGGAAAGTATTGCCATCTTAATGATATGAAGTCTTCAAATCCATGAACAAGGGTTTTTTTTTTTTTCCATTTATTTGTGTCTTCTTTTGTTTCTTTCCTCAGAGTTTTGTAGTTTTCAGTGTACAAGTCTTGCACTTTATTAAGTTATTCCTAGATATTTTGGTACTATATAAATACAATTGTTTTCTTAATTTTATTTCCAGATCATTCATTGCTAATAGACAGAAATACAATTAATTTTTAATATTGACCTTCTATTATATCATGCAAATTTGCTGAACCCTTGTTAGTTCTAATAGTATTTTAGTAATTTCCTTAGGATTTTTGATATACAAGATTATGTAGTCTCCAAGTATACATTATTTCTTTCCTTTCTTAATGTCTTTTATTTCTTTTTATTGCCTAATTGCCATTACTAGAACCCCCAGCATAACATTAAATGTAATTGGTGAAAGACATACTTGGCTTCTTTCTGATCATAGGGGTAAGCATTCAGTCTTTCACCATGAAATGGGAAGTTAACTGAGGGAGTTTTGTAGATGCCTTTATCAGGTTAAGTTCCCTTTTATTCCTAGTAGGAGGGTTTTTTTTAATTAAATGGTGTTGAATTTTATCAAATGCTTTCTCTATGTCTATTGAGATGATCATGTGGTTTTTGTCCTTTTCTCTGTTAATGTGGTTAATGTGGCATATATTGATGTTCAGATGTTAACCAACATTTTATTCCTGAGATAAATCCCACTCACTCGTGATGGATAATCTTTTTTTACATTTTTCTGTATTTTTTTTCTTTTTTTATGTCAAAAAATTTAAGGAGTACAAGTGTTTTTTGTTATGTGGATAAAATGTATCATGCTGGAGTCAGGGCTTTTAGTGTACACATCACCAGAATAGTGGACATTGCATTTGATAGGTGGATTTTTATCCCTTACCACCCTCCCACCCTCCTACTTTCTTAGTTTCTGATGTCCATTATGGTTCTTTATGACCAAATATATCTTTCGTTTAGTTCCCACTTATAAGTGAGAAAATGTGGTATGTTTTTATCATTCCTGAGATACTTCACTTAGGATAAGGGTCTTCAGTTCCATCCAAGTTGCTGCAAAAGACATTACTTCCTTTCTTTTTTATCACTGAGTAGTAGTACTCCATTTTGTGTATATACCACATTTTTTTCAATCTGCTTATTACTTGATAGGCACTTAGGCTGATACCATATCTTTGGTATTGTGAATTGTGCTGTGATAAACATTTGAGTACAGGTGTCTTTTTTATATGATGATTTCTTTTCCATTGGGTACGTACTCAGTAGTAGGATTGCTGGATCGAATGGTAGGTCTACTTTTAGTTCCTTGAAACATCTCCATACTGCTTTCCATGGTGGTTGTACAAGTTTACATTCCCACCAACAGTATAGAAGTGTTCCCTTTTCACTACAACTGCACCAATGTTTATTGTTTTTTTTTTTTACTTTTTAATAATGACACTTCTAAGAGGGGTAAGGTGGTATCTCATTGTGGTTTTAATTTTTATTTCCCTGATAATTAGTGATGTTGAGCATTTTTTCATATGTTTGTTGGCTATTAGTCTATCTTCTTTTGAGAAGAGTCTGCTCATGTCTTTTGCCCACTTTTTGATGAGGTTACTTGTTTTTTCTTGCTGATTTGTTTGATTTTTGTAGATTTGGCGTATTATTATGTATTTGGTTTTCTAGTTATTTTGTTGACAATTTTAGCATCCACATTCATTAGAAATATTGATCTGTAATTTTATTTTCTTGTGATGTCACTATCTGATTTTGCTTGCAAGGTTATCATAGATGATTAGAATGATTTGAGAATTTTTTCCTCCTCTTTTATTTTCTGGAAGAATTTGTAAAGAACTGATACTTATCATTCTTTAAATCTTTTGTAAAACTCAACAGTAAAGCCATCTAGACTTGGGCTTTTCTTTATGCTATATTATTTAATTAGTAATTCAATTTATTTTTGTTTTGTTATATGTCTAATGAGACTTTATGTTTTTTCTTGAGTCAGTTTTGGCAGAGTTACAGTAGGAAAAAACATTTTCAGTTTTTTCTATGTATCTTTTTAGTTGGTGGCAGTAGTGGGATTTGCTAGAATGGCTCTGGTTCATGGAAACACATAGTTTGGGAAGAAGAAAGATAAAAGAGTAGGGGATGAGGAATCTTTGATTCTTGGGTAGCAACATAGTCACCCATGGTATGGAGCAGCAGCTGTGCTATAATCAGTTACTAAAGGTAAAAGTTATCAATGGAATTTACAGATGGACCCAACTCCTGAGGAGTTGGATCCCTAGATTCATAAGTGCAAACTAATAAGAAAAAAAGTGAAATATTCAAACCCTTGGTTATTGTTATCTGTAATAGCTACAATGAAATTATTTTTATTTTATTTTATTTATTTATTTAGAGACAGAGTCTTGCTCTGTTGCCCGGGCTAGAGTGCCATGGTGTCATCATAGCTCACTGCAACCTCAAACTCCTGGGCTCAAGCAATCCTATTGCGTCAGCCTCCCAGTAGCTGGGACTACAGGTGTGCACCACCATGCCTAGCTAAAAGTTACAATAAAATTAAAAGAAAGTTCTGGGGTAGTCCTTGATGCTAGATCAAGCTCATATTTCAATGAGTCTGAACTTGAGTGTGGGTCACTAGCCCCAAACCTGAGCCCCAAGGGAAAAATTATGCAGAAAACAGAAGGTACCTCTTAGACTTATAGTTACCAAGAAGGTAGTCAATGTAGGTGAAGGGGAAAACCAAAAGACTGTTGAAAACAGAGGGTAGAAGGTGAAGGAATTATTTTATTTTGTAGATTGGTATTATCAGCTTCATGAGAAACATTACTAAAATAGATTGTAAGAATAACCTAGGATTAGTATCTTTTGTTTTAAATGCTGCAGAGAGGAAAAACACATTTGGGTTGATGTAGAACCCACAGCTCACTACAGAACAATCACAGATGGCTATATGTGGTTCAGATGCACAGGATGTTGTTACTGAGGGAATAACCAGTGTTGTCGACTGGATAAAAGCCACTGTAAAATGTGTTTATCTTGAGAAGAGGGACTACCCACTTCCCCTTATAAATTTCAAGTGGAACATTCCAGGTGAAGCAACTGATATGCTTTCCATGCAAGTCATGAAAGACTGACTTTTGACTCAGATATTTACATGTTTAATATGCCCATTATCCATGTCATGGTAAATGCTGTGGATAAGGAGGCCCCTTTAATGTTAATGCCCCATATAACCTTTCTGATGCAAAATGGAAGGATAGTTCAGGAAGCCTTGTCAGATTTTCTGCCTCAGCTTCCCCTCATGGGTCTTACAGATACTAATAAAAACCTTAAGTTAATTAACAAGAGAATGATGAAAGTCAGAAGGAAAAGACAAAGGACTCATCCTAGGAAGGTGGAAATGTTTAAAAGGTTATTCAAAAATTAGATGAATAAAGTAAATATTGATAAGAGTGAAGCATAGAGGAAAAAGAAAGGGAGAATCACAGGACTCATTCCAGTAGTATGGAAATCTTTAGATAATTTTTTAAAAAATGGGATGAATTAAACAGACATTGACGGGGTTAAACAAAGGTCATAATACAACACTATCAAAGCTTGAGTTGACCAAATGGAGTCAAAGTTAATCCCCCAACATTAAAGGACTCCAAACAAGTTTACTGTATTTATCCTACTTGGAAGAAATTTAAAATGAGAGAAGAAAAAGATTACAATTAAAAATGTGATCTGAAATTGCCTAGGAGAGTAGTCAGGCAGATTAATCAATCAATATAAAGATTGACAAAATAGCCAGGACCCCTTGGTTCAACCCCCTGCTGGGGACCCAAAACCTTTTGCACTAGAGTGAGTAAAATGGCTAAAGGGGTGAAGAAAATTTCCTGAAAGTAGATCATAAAAATATAAGGGTTGATAGGGTTATGAAAGTTGGATCATTTAAAAAGGCTTTATCTAAAGAAGGTATATCTCCTTTATCTGTATGTGTTTTGGGAATGGATATTATGTCTGGCTGGGGAATACCTAGTATTATAAAACTAAAACATGTTGACGAAGTCCTAATGGAGGCTGCAGTTAGGAAAGTAAGGTTGATGGAATTAAGGTAAGATTTTAGGAGAATTGATATATTTGAATATGCTTCATGTGAAGTGATTACATCTCTGTCATCTGATTTACCTGATTGTATTATAGGGATATGTATTTTATCTAACTGGGGAATGTCTCCCCTACCTAGCATTGTAAAACAAAAGGCATGTAAATCTACCCTTCAAACAATATTAATTGGACATGCTAAATGGGAACCAGTAAGCTTGCCTGAGCCCACAGAGTGTAGAATAGAAGCTGGTATGAACAAATTCTCTGTTTGATAACCCCTTGTGGAGCATAGACTGGGATTTACGGCAAAAGTCCATGAGATCCTCCCAATGACTACTGGAACTTTGGACTACAGAATTTATGTTGTTTATGCAGGACCATGCTACCTGGGAAATGCAAGGAGGAGATACTCACAAACAGGGAGCCTTTTTTTCTCCAGGATTGACTCTGTAACTGTGAGAGGAGCTTCTGGATTCTATCAGCACTTAGACAAGTGTCCTATAAACATTTATCAACTGACCAAAAGAGAGATGTTTGGTTTGTAGATGATGGTTCCAAAGCAAATGGACAGCATCCTATCTGGAAGAATGACACTTTGATTAAATAAGGTAAAAACAAACCAGCTTAGTACGCTGGATTGCATACTGTTTTCCTAGCAATGATGGAAGAATTGAACAGTGGTAAAAGCTCCTGTGTTTGGGTTTTTATTGACTCATGAGCAGTGGCTAATGGCCTGGCCACATAGTCAGACAAGAGGATAATAGCAACCTAGCCTATTAAAGGGATGCCTATATGGGGCATGGCCCTATGGAAATTTGAGAGGTGCTTTAAAGTAGGACATACTGATACCAATCAGAACAACTTCCTTCCAAGTTTGGAAGGTGATTGAAATAAACACACAGATATCCCTATGTGCTCACTTAAGGTGTCCACCTTGGTCCATAGAATGAATGGATATGGAGAAGCTGCAGCAATGTAGAGATAGGCTGAATCTAGACATATTTCTTTTGTACCCTCTTAGGCATACAATGCCAATAAGGACTGTTCTGTCTACCAGAAAAAGAGACAGACTGCAGACGCCTATGTGGCAGATTCCATAGTGGGAAGGCCCTAAACATAGCTGGCAAGGAAGACTGATTCCGGTAGCCATGAGGGGTTACAAATGAGTCTTGACCATAATAGACACTGACTCTGGACTGGGCTTTACTTACCAGGTGGAAGATGCAAATGCTCAGAGTGCTACAGAAGGACCAGGACAGAAGATATTACATCAGTTGGATGGCCAAGTCACATTTTCTAAGACTAAGGAACACACTGTACAGCCCATAATGTCCAAAACAGGCAGAGAGATACCCTCTTAAAAGTAATAGGTTGATTCATAAGGGGAATGGTGAGAAAAACAAACTTTTTTATCTGTGGTATGCAAGCCTCCTCTAAATTATTAGGCCCAGAGAAGCATGAGAATGAGATAGCAGTCACATCCCACTTCATCCCTTGATGTCTCTCGAAGCTGCTTGCTATGTAGACTCAAGACCAACTGCTCCCGTAAGTAGCTATAAATTAATCTAACAATGCTGCAATGCTGCACACTGGAAATCCATAACTTATACTCTATAGCTCAACAAAGTATATCTAATCACTAATCAATGTTATTTCTGTAAGCCAGTGAAACTTCCTGACAAACAACTTTGTATCAGCCCACTCCTTGTCCTCCTTTTTGACTTTAAAAACCTGCTTGCATCAAAGGCCAAATGGAGCTCACATCCACGGTTACTTGCATCTGAGTTTTCCAGGCAGCTATCCTCACCTTGGCTCAAGTAAACTCTTTAATTTTATATTTTGTGCCTCAATTTCTTCATTTAGGTTGATATTTCTGATGTTGTGAGCAGGATTTAGAGCAACCCCCTCCTGACCATCCAACACTCCTCCCAGTCTCAGCACCTGGCCAACCAGAATTCCTTGTGTTCTTCTGGCTCCAAGAGCATTGTTGACTGTAAGGGGTGAGTCCTTCTGAATTTGGAAGTTTCTCTCTTTTAGTGAGGCCTAGATTCGCTTCAGCTGTTCTTGCCAACCCTCCCCTTCTAGTACCAAGGTTTCCATCTCTGTTTGTGGGCAGGAGATTCAGGTTTCAGAAGGAAAAAAAGAAAACTGCCTTCTCCACCTCTGCATCAGGACAGAAGGTTCAGGTCAAGATCAGGCAAAGAATTCTAAAGAGAACTTCTGCCTTCTCACTTCTGCCTCACAGCAGGAGGTCTTAATCAAGGTATTGGCAGTCTACCACCAATGGCTTCACATTTTTGACCTAAAATTATATAGCATTCTTTTAAAATAGTAGCTCTTTCCTATTGCTTCTAATTCTGTCTTGTGTTTTCCTTTATGATCAATTCTTGTTAGTTTTGAGCAAAAAGGTGCACAAGAGTGAGTTCTCTCACCTCTAAAGGAAAAAAGCATTTGCTCCCTCTGTCTTCTAGGTGACCAGAGACTTTATAGAGGCTTTGGGATGTTTTTCCACGATGTGTAGAATCTCACAGGGCTGGAGGAGGGGACGGGTATTTGTATACACAAAGAGTGCAATGCGCACCACCCGAAGGATGGACATATTTGAAACTCGGACTTGGGGAGGGGGCAAGGGCAACATACGTAACCTAAACATCTGTACCCCCATAATATGCTGAAATAAAAAAAAAAGAATCTCACAGGGCTGCCTTACAAGAAGAACACCTGCAGGGACTTTCAGCTAAACTGGAAGGTGCACATGAGGGTTGGTTGATCATTTGGCATCTTGAGCATTCTGCCACTACAAGGTGGCAATCAGAGATTATGATATAAGTAAGAGAGAAATTCACAACTCTTGGGTGATACCTTAAGCAGTGACACAAAGCAGCACACAACCCATTACACTGTACCAACTTTATTCATTTTCTGAAATGGAATTTCTAAAATGATGGGAAACTTCTTGTAAAACCTGAACTTTCCACTAATATGCAACCCCCCTTGGAAACACCAGCTAGATTTATGTATATCTATGGAGTTCCATCTTACAAATGCCTAGAAAAATTGACCCACATGACTCAAGATGACCCCAAAATGCAAAGGCCAAAATGGGGCTCTTTTGAAATGCCTAAAATAATTTATGTGCACAATTGGAAAACCTGCTTTTACAACCAAATTGAATGGGCAACTTAGCCTTGGCTTTCACAAGGGGAAAAGACTGAACCTGAAATTTGGGATGAATATTCCATATAGTTAGGATCTACGTCTTCCATAGGTGAATGAAAATAAAATCTTAAGCCCTCCAGCTGACTCAATGGACCCCCTCTTGGCCAAGGGGACCTTGGAAATACCCTAAAGCTGAGTTTCTGGCCATGAGAAGGGAGGTCAGACATGCCTCATCATGCCCCTCCCCTTCTTGAAGACATCCTTTATAACTCATTAATCGGCCTAAGGCTATTCAAGACAAAGCTTAAACCATACCTGCAGGTCATCAATTTACTTAACAGATCACTTGAGTCTATGTCCAGATTATGTTCTGTGGCTTGTCTTTGATTAACAGACTTCTTTATCTTAACTAAAAACATCCCAAGCCATTACACAAAGCTTCATTACTTTAACCAATTAAATATCAAAGAATCTTTAAACTTGCCTATAACCTGTAATTCCCCACTTCAAGATGTCCTGTTTTTTGTGGCCAAACCAATGCATGCCTTCCATTTATTGATTTATGACTTTATGAAATGTATAAAACCAAACTGCAACCCAACCAGGTGAGACTACTTGCTCAAGGGTCCTTGGATATGGCTCTCTGGGCTACGGTCACACATATTTGGCTCAGAATAAACCTTTTAAATTATTTTACAGAATTTGGGTTCTTTTCTGTTGACAAGATGGCAGTCAACATGGGGCTCAGAGAAGACTCAGGATCTTCCAGAGGAGTAGCGTGAACTTGGCACCAGGTGCCAGGTATCACCATGGCTCCCTTGGGCCCCTGAACTCTGAGACTCTCCTTGGGTAGAACTGTTAAGTCCTCCTGAGCCTCACAATCTTGGTTGATGGTCCTGATTTATTCTGAGCTGTTGGTTCTTTTCCTAGGAATTTTTTTCTTTGGGATTATTCTAATTTTTATCAAGAGGTACATTCTAAAGGGTCTTCTCCATTGACTCTTCCTCCCAAAATTAATCTCAATTGGCTTTCTGTGCATCTGTGAAAGAAGAAACAACTCTCCTTTTCATAGATGAATGAGGGACTGAGTTCCTCAGCTCCAAAGAAAAAGGGCATTTTACTCCTCCCAACTGAAAGGCATCCCTGGGTGACCAGGAGCCTAAGTAGGAATACCTCAGGCAATACAAAGTAGCCCTATAGGAACCCCCAACAAAATTAATTAACAGAAGGTTCATCCAGGAAATGCGTATAAGAGCTGATCACTTGGTGTTTTGAGCTCTCTTGAAAGTGGTAGACCCCTGAAGAGAGAAACTGAGACATGTAAGAGGGTTAAAATGACTCAATGTTGAAACACTTTAGAGTTCCTGCCCATAATCAGCACACTCTGATCCACTATACTAAACCTTAAACTACAGTTCAGTTGCTTCTTTTAAAGAAAAATGGGAAACAAATCCTCTAAAAATGAGAAAAGACAAGGAGAACAAACCCCTTCAGGCACCCCAGTCAGATTATAGTGCCTCTACTTGCTAGTATTTGTGTAAATGGAAAGGTTTGAAGGTATGCCAGATTTTCTAGGACTTCAACTGGTTATGGCCAATTCTTGTGCACATGTTTTAACTGATGGACAAATTACGTCAAGGAAAATTCAGAGCTCAAATGGTTGACCTGCCACTATAAAGCTAAAATGTTGAGTCTCTTAAGCTCTCTATATCTCTATTTTCTTTTCTGCCTATTCTGAACCTGCTAACTTTCTACTGATATTGAGATAAACTCAATATTTATACTAATACTATTTCAAGGCTACCTGGAGATCTTGCATCCAGTTCTAGCTAAAATGTAAACAATAAAAACTCATTTAAAGTAAAGAAAAAACGATAAAAGAGATTTTTAAAAAATCACAGTGCCATATCGACTGTTTAATCTCAAACTTTGATCTACAGGCATTATTAGAGTATCTATCAAAGCAACTAAAGGTTAGCCATGTGAACAAGTTCCATTTTTTTCAGAAGTAATCTGGATCTAGTCACCTTATAAACAAGTGAGTTTGTATTGCTATCTTATGGCTAGAGTTATGAGGTAAAAATCTATTGGAACTTTGTGTCCATGTGCATGTGTGTGTATGTTGTTTAGATGTGTTTTGTACATGTATCATATGTTGTGTCTACATGGTTCCAGACTGGTTTATAAATAAGGAAGTACTAATAAATTAATTAAACAAACCCAAATACTTTTCTAGTTCATGTGAATTTAGTAATCTTTGGTAAATCAGCTGGGTTATTAAAAGAAAAAAATATAGGCCGGGTGCAGTGGCTCACGCCTGTAATCCTAGCACTGTGGGAGGCTGAGGCAGGCGGATTGTTTGAGCTCAGGAGTTCGAGACCAGCCTGAGCAAAAGCGAGACCCCGTCTCTACCAAAAATAGAAAGAAATTAATTGGACAGCTAAAAATATATAGAAAAAATCAGCCGGGCATGGTGGCGCATGCCTGTAGTCCCAGCTACTCGGGAGGCTGAGGCAGTAGCATTGCTTGAGCCCAGGAGTCTGAGGTTGCTGTGAGCTAGG
>CAUYSK010020674.1:0-48283 GCA_963575035.1 Avahi laniger
TATTAATTTTAATAAATCAGTCCCATGTGCTGCTTGCCAATTGTATCATAATTCTGTAATACAAATTAGACCAGCCTTCGAAGTCTTTGAAATGTAGTGTGTTAAAATTGGTACGTACAGGTTAAAAGATACAGATTCGGAACACCAGGATTTACATGGAATTATCACACAGACTTTGATAGAGCCCTGGACCAATTCAAAAGAGCAAGTTCCATATGAAGCTGTCTCCTTCTCTTTGAAAGCACCTTGATCTCTGTGCAGTCATCTATTAATTACATTACAGATAAGGTAAATAAAAGGGTGGCAATACGGAGATCACAGCCTTCTTTCTTCTCGAGGAGACTAAAGGTGTGGGCGCCTGTGAAGTCTCCGGGCAAGGAGGGATGATAAAGGTATTCCACAACCGAGAGGCTGCGTTATCTGACACGTGACGGAAAGATCTGAAGTTCGATGGCTGAGAGCAAATCCAAGAGGGGACGGCACGACGTGGCGGAGAAGGGGCCGGCTGGGACGGCGGGTTCAGGCCAGGGCTGGCCGTGGGGAAGTTGTCCTTTTAGGAAGAGTGGTGCTGTTGCTGGTAATGTTTTGATGGAATTTATTTTTAGAGCGGTTTTCGGTTCAGCAAAGTCGAGTGAGGGGTGCGTGGGTTTCCTGTACGCCCCTGTCCCCCTCCACATCCCGGCCTCCCCGCCGTCAGCATCCCACGCCTGGCGGCACCTTTGTTACAATCGACCCACTTCACCGGTCATTATCATCCACACTCTGGAGTTGACATGAGGTCTTGCCTCAAGTCCTTAAGTTGTACAGACTACACGCCTCAGGCACTATCTTAGTCCGTTTGGACTGCTAGAGCGAAACACCACAGCCGGGGTGGCTGGTGGACCACAGAAATTCATCTCCCACAGTTCCGGAGGGTGCAAATTCCAAGACGAGGCCCTGGCTCCCTCCATGTCTGGGGAGGACCCATTCTCTGGTTCATGGACGACACCTTCTCACTGTGTCCTCACATGGGGGAAGGAAAGAGTAGCTCTCCAGACCTCTGTTATAAGGACACTGACCCCTTCACGAGGGCTCTGCCTTCCGGAAGCAGTCAGCTCCCGAAGCCCCACCTCCTAGCGCCATAGCCCTGGGGGTGAGGATTTCAACACATGCGCTGGAGTGTCCGCACTCCATCGCAGACGGCGACAGGACTCTCTGGCATCCGCAGCCACGTCCCTCGCAGCCAGAGCTTGGAGGGTGTCGCCCACGCTTTCCAGGGCTATGACAATTAGGAAACCAGATATAAACTTTTAGGGGAAAAAATGAGCACATTTTCCCTGGTCTAGGGGTTAGAATTCTAGGGGTCTCCACGACAACCCACCAACATGCTTAGGTGAAGTCACATCTGTCTTTTAGAAAAAACTTTGATGGCTAAATCATGCTATAGGCTCCCGTGGATTCCAAGGTTTCCATAGCTCCTCTCGGGAGTGGGTTTTCCCACGGTCCCTGAGTGGCTCCTGGAGGTTGTGACCACCTGGTCGTGAGGACCGACCCTGGCTTCCAGAGCTGTGTGTAGCAGGAGTCAAGGTGAGGCCCCGTGTGCTGGCCACTAGGACTGCCGACATGAGCACCTCAGGCCGGGGCTTACACAGCGGAAATGTATTTCTCACAGTTCCAACTCCGGAAGTCCAAGATCGAGGCCTTTCTCTGTGGCTTGTGGGTGGCATCTCCTCCCCATGTGTCTTCCCATGGTCATCTCTTGTGTGTCTGTGTCCTAGTTTCTCCTTCTGAGGACACCAGTCATACCCCGATGACCTCATTTTAACTTATTTACTTCTGTAAAGACCCTATCTCCAAATGCAGTCACATTCTGAGCTCCTCGGGGCTAGGCCTTCAGCAGATGAACTTGGAGGGCACAACTTAGCCCATCACACTTAGGACGCAGATCGTGTAGGAGGAACCTTGTGGGCCATTTTGGTGACTCCCCTGTGGCTGACCGCCAGCAGGGGCCCCTAAGACGGAGGTGGGTTCTCCGCTGCAGAGGGTCAGCTCTTAGTGAGTCTCTCGAAAACTGCATCTGCCTTTGCCATAAAACCCACCGTGAGCTGCACCCATAAAGCTTCAGCAAACACTGACAGTGTGGTGGAGAAATCTCCTGCGGAACTCAGGATGGAAGGAACTTCGCACCGTGCAATCAACTGGGCACGTGAGCCTTCAGCAAAGGGCATCAGGCGTGAGACAGACAGCACAGGGAGCGGGCCAGCGGGACATCACAATCAGCCAACAATCAGGCAGACTCCGTGCCTTCCAGAAGCTTCTCCACAGGGAGAGGCAGATCGTCAAAATGAAAACAAATAAATACAAAACAGTGAGAAACACCGCTGGTGTGGGGCACGGGGTGCAGCTGCTGGGGGCCTGGCAGGGGAGGTGTGGGTCAGGGGAGTCCCCCTGGCTGGCGTCCTCGAGCACAGTGAGGTTCACAGTTGGGGGACACCAGGAGGAGAGTGTCCTGGGTGGAAGTCTTGCTGGGGCTCAGGGAACACGAACAGGGTCGGGACTGGGACCCAGTGCACAGGGCCTCATCCCCAGCAAGGCGGGAGTCGCCCGAGGCTGCAGCAGAGGGTGGCGGGTCTGATCCACATCTGGTCGTGTCAGCCGGGCTGCTGCACGGCGGGATGTGGGGGCCCCTCGGGGGGCTGAGAACGCTGGCTCCGACCAGTGCAGCCGGGGGCGGTGGGGAGAAATACTGGGATCCTGAAGGCATTTTAATGACAAAGCTGACAGGACCCCCAAGACGGGACTGATGGGACAGGTGCAGGAGGGAGGAGCCTCAGGGAGGCATCCCGGGTTCGACTTTTGTCTTCCCGTCCTTATCATGGCCCAGCCCTGGAGGTAGGTCAGCTTGAACAAGTGTTTGTTGAATGAATATGTAATCTATTCCTGTTTGCTCCTGATTTTGTTTTTCGTCATTATAGCTACGTTAAACCTGGTCCTGGTTGCATTCGCTCCTACTTCTCGTGTTCCTGACATTGCGTATGTATATGTTTCTGTGTGTGTGCTTTACTGCAAACTACCTCAGGCTGTTTTTAGAGATACTGAGGGAAAAGAGAAATAAACTAGAGCAAGGGCACACTTTGGATATGGACACGATACTGCGTTTAGGCAGAAGCCAAGTTCGTAGCCTTATTTTTAAATGTGACTGATTATATCTTTGATTGCTTCAACTTGACATACCTTACACAGCTTTCCAGAAACCCTGCACCTCTCTGGCTCTAACGGGCTCTGCATGAATTATCCCACTACACAAAGTTTCCCGGGATCCCGCGCGCCGTCCTCCTGCACGGGAACAGCAGCGCCCCGCCACCAGGACAGGGACTCGGTCTCCCCGGGAAAGGGCAGCGAGATAAAAGCTACTGACTGTGATTCTGTAAAAACGCACTAGCAGATTCATAATGCAATCATTCCCCAAAGATAATCTGTATAAGAAACAATGTGGGGCTACTTTTGGCGATGCTAATGCAACATTTCAGAGAAAAAATTAAGAGTCTCCCGTCATGTTGAGAAAGAAACATAATAAGTACTTCTGCATGAAGACATTGTTAACGCTATCTTAGAAACCATCCAAGCGAAAACGCATTTTGGAACCAGGAAGAGTGAGAATGGCTGTAACCCCGGTCCTGGCCTCTGCTCACGCTCCGAGACCTGACCGTCACATCTGCACGAGTCTCACGGAAGCTCCCTGACTTCTGAGCTACCCAGGCCGCGTGCGGCGTGCTGCGTGGAGGACAGCTGCGGAGAAGGAAGGGCGATGCCACTCAATGCACCTCTCTCTGTGCCAACCAGCCCACGCCCACAATCAGGAACGCAGAAGCTTGGAGACGCTCATCTGTAAGAGAGAGGATTGGACACGGACCTCAAGTCTCTATCATCTTCCCCCAAAATATCCCAAATAAAAATCAAATCCTTGCCTTGGAGACATATCCTCTATTCTTCTGGCCACAACACCACCCCTGAGCCCCAGCATGGAAATTCCAGAAATGCCCCCTGTTATCCTGTAGCTCAGCCGAGGTTGACCATCCCAGCTCCTCACAGGAGGGAGGGGCCTTCGGACCCGGGAGGAGGAGAGAAAGCCCCCCCACCCTCCCGAGGACACAGGCATCAGCATCGCAGGGCAAGTGGGGGCTCCTATTAAGGCACTGATCCAATAATTGTCCACTTTGCATTCCAAACCTCTCCCTAGCTATGGCTTTCCATTTCATTTACGCTTTGTTTATGCCAGGCCCATAATGATAAACTGTAACAATTACCCATTTGTAGCTACAGAGAACCCAATTTCATAAAAATTTGTTTAGCTGGCTATTAATCCTGATCTTTTCATTAGCAAAAAAAAAAAAAAAAGCCGAATGCATTCTGGTTGACGGCAGTGGACACCAATATATGAAGTCTTCTAATCTTAAAGCAGTCTGTTATCAATGCAACAATGACATTTTCGATTGAAAAATCAATTTTTTCCCTTTGCTCCTTTTAACCTCTGTGCCATCATCTCGCCTTCCCAGGACTCAGATAGCATAAGTCACCATGAAAGCCAGACAGAAACAGCCCTGGGCATGTCCACGGGACACGCAAATCCTTCTCAGCAGCAGCAGGCCTCATTTTCCTCCAGCGAACGCTGCTCTGGCCCAATCACACCTTTCAACTCTCCTTATTAATCCTTACAATTCCTGGGGAAAAAAAAAGTCGAGTTGTTTCTGTTAATAATGCAAGAAGGCGTGAGTGCCAGCTGGGAAGTTCTGGAAAAAAGCGTTATGGCTCTATTAGCCAGATGCCCAGACCGGCCTGTGTCCAAAGTGACACAAGCCGCGCAGAGCGCAGGAGGCCACTCTGCCCCTCGGATGGAGCCTGTGTCAGACCCCCGTGCGCTTCTAAAAGCCCCGGACCCGTTTTGCCTCTCCTCCTAGTGACCTTAACGGAGTCTGTGTGGTCAGCAAAGAGGTTAGGACAGCAGGCCCTGGGGCCAGCTGCCTGGGCTCTGGGTGGGCACAGTGGCGCTGCCAGATGGCCCGAGGACGCTCTCTCTGCAGGTGCTGGATGTCCACCCCAGACAGCCGCTGCTGTGGCCTCTCGGGGGACGGCCTGGCTGAGAGGAGGCTTCACCCAGCTCATACCCGCTCTCAGGCACTCCACGTTTGATTCCCGGTGGACGTGAAGGCACCACAGCCTGGCCCACCCGGGAACAACGTTGCAGTGCTGCCCGAGGCCGTGCCCGGACTCAGCACCCTCCCTCCCTACCCAGAGTTCGCCCCCAAGCTCCCCCTCATCCCCCCGTGTGCTCACCTCCTCCCCAGCGTCTGCGTCCCCCGGAGCCTGGCCTGTGACAAGTTCTCCGTCTATAAACCGTGAGACCTGGGCCCTGCCTCAGTTTCCTCACCTGCGGAGAAAGAATCCAGATGTGCCCCCCAATGAGGCTATTGTGATGATGCCGACGCCTGTGGCCCTTTCTGCCACACAGGGACTGACGGTGCCGGTTCAGGCTCCTATCACGAAAGCACCACGAACGGGGGGCCTGAGCACCAGACTTTCATTTCCCACAGTTCTGGAGTCTGGGGTCCAAGGTCAAGCCCCGTGGGTGTCTGAGTCTGGTGAGGGTGCAGTTCCCAGCGCGTTCCCACGGGCCCCACACGCATGACCTAATCACCTGCCACAGGCCCCACCCGAGATGACCTCGCTGTATCTTCTCAACAGAGGAACCGGGGGAGACACAACATTCAGCCTGCGATGATTACTTGTTACTACGCACAAGATTGCATCACGGTTTGAGCAGGTCAAGGGGTGATTTTTCTCCCATTTCTGAAGTGGATATTTCATGCTCTTAAACCCCTGTGTGTGTGTGTGTGCTTTGCTTTTTGGCCAGGGGCAGCCATCACTGGGAGCTCATAATCATGGCTAGAAGGTGACATGATTTATGCTGTTAGAGCCCTCCCTCACCGCCTTCACCATCCAGTAGTGACGCAAGAGGAAAGGTCTAATGGCTTTTCCAATACCCAGGTCAGAGCAGGCGGTGGTTTGGCCCAGGGCTGGCTGAGCACACGGTCAGAGTGGTGGGTTCGGGAGAGATGCTGGAGGCAGTGTCCGCGGGATGGGCCCTGGGGTCTATCCTAGGAGCTGAATTAGAGACAGCGCCCAGGTTCTCAGCCGAGCGCCTGGAAGGAGGTGGCTCTGTAAACGAGAAGGGGAGGAGGGTGTGGAACAGGCTCGCTAGCAGGCGATCAGGATGCCCTGCGGGCTTGCTGGGCTTGGGCTGTCCTATCCGGGCCTCACAGGTGCACAGGGCGGTGGGGGGCCAGGCTGCAGGGGCTGTGTCTGGAGTCGTCTGCACATGGATGCTGCTTAGAGATGTCCCAGTGGATGAGGTCATCCTAGGGGAGAGCCCGGAAGAAGGCTCGAGCACCCTGCAACGTTAGAGGGCGGGAGGGGCTGGCAGAAGTGGCAGGAAAGAGATGGTCAGTGCCCCGGGAAGGACAACCGCCACGTGCAGTCTCAGGAGCCGAGTCCGCAGCCTGGTTCCAGCTCCCAGGGCAAGAGAGGCAAGTGTGCCGAGGGCCCAGAGCAGCCGCGTGGGAGGAGAGGGTCCTGGACACAGGAGTGCAGGGACAGCGGCGCCAGGGAGCGCAAGGGCAGGCTGAGCAGATGGGCCAGGAGGGCAGCCTCCGGGAGGAGCTTGGCGGAGGGCAAGAGCAGAGGACATGAGCCCAGACACTGGGGCCTGCAGAACGTTCTGGAGATGCTTGCACTGAAGAAATAGCAGTGAAAGGGGGCATGTGACGGGGGCGATGCCTGTGGGCTGGTTCCAGGGCAGATACCAGAGCATGTTGGATACCACTAGCGCTGAGCCAGGCGCAGGGCAAGGAAATAAATAAATACGCTTGACAAGGCTGAAAGGAGGGGCCACGCAGGAAACAGCCCTCTGCGAGGGGACGGGGGGACACAGGACCCCAGAAGGAAGGCCGGGGCTGGACTTAGGCAGGGCTGCGTCCTCCGCCGTGACAGGAGAGGGTCCGGGGCTGAGGCCGGGAGTGGCCGCTGCAGGCTCCCGCGGGGGCTGGGTGTGCTAGCGGAGAGCGCGTCCGTGCGGCGCTGAGACAGGGACAGTCTGGCCCTCGTTCTCCGCAAGGATCCCCGCTCTGCCCCTGGGCTCTGCCAGAAGCCACATTCCTAAGTCTGTGCTTTCTTCTCCCATGCACCTGAGGGGCACGGCTAGATTCTGAGACGGAAGTGGGCTCGTGAGTGCATTCGACCTCTCGCTGAGAGTTCCAGGGATGCCTCCTCTAACCCGCCTCACGGGGTCCCAGGGATGGCAGGGAGTGGTCAGCAGACACGGAGGCCAGTGTCTACCTCACCTTCTGCCTGTGCCCACCCAGCTCCACCCCAGTGACACCCTCTTATTCCTACAGATGCAGCCCTCGGGCTACCCGGGAATCTCAAAGAACAAAGTGCTGGCCTTCCTGGCCTCCAGGACAACCCTCATGTGACATGGGACCCCGTCTGGGCCAGTGGGACCCGGAGGAGAAACCTGCTGCTAGGCTTCTGGGAAAGGTTTCCCTCCTTTTACAAATAAAGGAGTGAGGAGCGCCTGTCTTCCTTGAAGGGTAAGGTCGCAGGCATGTGACCCCTAGACCTTCCTGTGACCTTGATATGTCCTTGAGGGGCCATGTCATCTCCTCCCCCGGCAGGGAAGCGAACCAGGAAAATCCGGGCTGCAGCTCTGGCAGCAGCTGTAGCCGCTCTGCGGGGAGGGAGCTCCCGCCGCAGAGGACGGCACCTGGGGACAGTGAATGTCACAGCGTTTTGGGGCTTCTAGGTGGACATCTACATGGGATGTCAGAAAACACGAAAACTGCTGCGCTCGCAGCTCAGAACTTTCTCCAACATCACTTACATTTTGAAAGAGTCCTACTGGTGACGTATGCGTATCGGTGTTTGCCAAAATGAATTCAGTTGGCCACGGCCAGCATTTAAAATTAGAATAGAATAAAATAGAAAATAGAAGAGTGTGTTGCACATGCTACCAGTAGGTACATTTTCGTCAACCTTCCCTTGGCCATAGATGTAGGAACATACACACATGTGGACACTGCATATGTTTTTATTTTCGTGCCATAGATTAGTACCTGTGTTATATTTCTGAAAACAATAAACAAGTTTGAAGTCATTGTACCAAATGACATCTATGACTTTTACCTAATCTAGAATCCCCTGCAGGGCTGAGCGACTCAGCCCAGGCTGCCCAGCTGGTTAGAGGAAAAAACAGAAACACACCTGGGCTGCACACAGCTCCGCCCACACGCTTCCTATTGGTCCTTGCGGCCAATTTTTTTGGCATTATTGTTGGGTTTAAAATGATCACGAGTGACAATAATTAGAAGAATCTTAATGCAGATATACTTCCAGAATGAGTTCCACAAAGGAACAGTAAAAATGATAAATTAATGTATTAAATTTAAGAAACGGAAACTGTAACTATCAGCAAATATGGTCTCCCAGAGTCACTGGTAGTGGCAAGCTTTTCACCCTGGGGCTCATGCCAATGATGGGGGACTTCTCTCCTGTCGCCAGCCCATCAGGAGGGTTTCATGGGCATTAACAGGCATCCTGGTGCATGTGTACAGCTCGAGCAGAGGCCTGTTCTGTAAAAGCAGGAGCAGGAAGACTTTCCGATGATGCCCGGGATTCTGGGACACTCATCCTCTTGCTAAAGACCTTCTTAAAAGCTCATTTCATAGCCAGGATATTGATGTCTGTACGTTTATTGTTATAAACAGGAATACCATCAAGGGGCTTTTACCTGGGACACAAGCCCAATGACTAGAGTTGGCAGCGTGGGGACAGAGGACCTGGCCATCCTTACTGTTTCCTCTAGAGGTGGACAGACACACAGCAGTGCATAACATGGCCCTTCACCCACAAGACACGCATCTGGCGGGTTCAGGCGTGTTGATGCTCAGGACATACATCTTCAGGGCTAAGTGTGTCTGGGAGGTGGCTTTTCATCATCTTTATTGCTACTTCCCACATCTTACTTGGGTCCTTATCTGTCTGGGACGGTTTGCAAGTGTGCACGTGCACACACTGTGAGCGTGGTTCATACGTGCTCTCCACCGTTCACTCTACATCTGCCTGCACGGGCTGGAACACATCTGATTTTAAAGAATTTTCTGGGTATGAGCGCAGATCTCAGAAAACTGGTTTAATTAAATTTAAAACTTTAAATGAAAAGTAACCCAAAAATATTTACACTGTAAATTTTTTATTACAAAACCTTTCTGTGTCATTAAAAAATGTTAAATATTCATATAAGTATAAATAAGAAACATCAATTAGTAGTATAGCACCATTTGACAGAAAAAGCACAGTTAATATTTTGTAAATTTCTCTCCAGGCTCATTTCAGTAAATTCATGTCAATACATATAGAGATATTGCTATAGACATAAAAATACGTAATTTTTCCAAAATTGGGATCAAATTACAAACATAATTTCCATATTTTGTCATTTAGTATTATGATATAAAAATATTGTATTGTTAATATTTTTGAAATTTGCTTTTTAGTGGCTGCATATTGTTCCATTGTGTGGCTGGGTCAAAATCTGTTTGGTTGTTCCTGTTTTCTGGGACTTTAGGTTGATTGCCATTTTCACTCTCACATATAACGTAGTGAACACAGATGTTTCCCTGACACTCAAGAATTTTCTCATACTCTTTTCAGCTCTTCTTATACTTTCTTGTACTTCTTATTCTTCTTTCACTTTATTTTCCTTTGTTCTTTTTAAGATAAACAGGAAACAATTCCCTGAGATTGCTCTGGGGCTAAAAGTCAAAATCAGTGCCGGGGACTTGGGGCAAGGCCATTGGTAGGATGCAGACAGAGCCACGTGCAGAGCCTGAGGTCTGGCGGCCACCACGACAAGTGGAATCACCTCCATGGGTCCTTGGAGGTCCGTTTCTCCGTGCGGATTTAGAGCGGTCAGTGGCGTGGAGATAACAGAGCTGGCTTTTCAGACCCTGCCTGCTTCCCCAGGTCTAAAGAGTGGTAAAACCCAGGCACTCAGCACAGAATCTTTCCTGTGACACCCAGACCACAGAAGCCACGTGAGGGGTTTCAGCGTCTCCCTCCCCTCAGTTGAGCATTTCAGCTCAACCCTGTTTCTTCCTTGGTTTTGTTGCCAATCTGTCCCATTAAAGAATCAGTAAGTTAATCAGTTTGCTTTTAAAACAGCTCCTCAAATTTTGTTTTGTTTTTTACTAAAATGAAAAAAGGAAAAATAGAGCATGTTTCCCCAGGAGTAGGCCATCTGGGCTATTATGAAAAAGCCCTCCAGGTGAGGTGTGTCCTAGCTCCCCAGCACAGAAGACTGCTAGCTGGAGTGGCTCAACCCTGGCCTGGGGCTGTGCACACAGGGCCAGAGAATCTTGCTCCTTTTAGGCGCCTTGGTCCTGCCCTGCTCCACCTGGGTGCGTGAGACACAGTAAATGGCACTTTCCATTTCGGAAGTGCTGGCTGTGCTCACCCAAGTCCTGTTCCCCTTCCCGTGGGCTCGTTTCCCTGAACTGCCAGCTTCAGGTTGTTCCGGGGGGTCACCCACCTCTCTAGACCCCCTGGAAGTTCACGTGCGAGGAGCACACGCCCACATCAGAGGAGCCCACGTCTCCCAGTGCCTGACTCCACATGGGCCGGGCCGGGTCAGTGCCCTGGGTGGATGCGCTTGGGCTGCTGCTCCCGTGACCCCGACACACTGCACCTGGGCCTGCGTAAAGCCCCATCCTCCACCACTTCCGTAAAGGTGAGCTTGCTTGTCTTCTGGGGATACTTTAGACTTTTAATTCATCCTTACTCGCTTCCTTTTTGGGGGTGGCTCTTTGTTGTAGACATCGTTCTTACCTTTCCGTCATTGCAACGCAGTAGTTTGCATTTCATGCAGCCGGGGCAGGTCCGTGGCCCACCAGCCCAACCGTGAAATCAGGGTTGTCCCTGTATGTCATCAGGGCTTGGGGACAGAGGCCTTTCCAATGGGTTTCCTAAGAAGGGAAGGAAATGGATCTGCCTGGACACCCACCTCTTACTCTGCCCATCATGAATGTCACCTGGGCTCCGGGACTCATTCTGTCTATACTCCCAAAGCCTTGATTTTCTTCTTCCTACATTTTTCCTCAAGAGATATAAAAGCCCAAAGGGATTGACCCCAGATGTCCCACAATTCAGCATTAAACAAAACCAGAGCTGGTTCTAATCCATACTGAAATAAACATGGTGGCCACCATGCTCTCCGCAGCAGGGCTCCAAGGACTCTTCCGACATGCACAGGGAAGCCAGAGTGTGTGCCATGGACCAGGAGACTTTATCTGTCAAATCTGAACTTCAGGCTTCTATTCCTGCTGACACTGGGCCATCCCGGCAGCACCCAGACGCTGTGCTTCATTGACTCCTGACGGATGGCTTGTTTTAGCTGCAGTAGCAATACCTTTCACCAGAAACACAGCACGTGACAGTCATCAACCCATTTGTAAGTTCCAACAATGTCTCTATTGGCCCCCAGCTGGGTAAACTGAGGCCCATGTGGGGTTGTAACTAGGGCCACACACTGAATCTGTAGAGGAAAGCAGAGCTGGGTCTCGCATCTAGAGCGTCCTGATTGAATTGGTTGTCAGATGCCAGATATCACAGAGTGAAACTAAAATTTGGATAAAAGGGATCTCTGTACACAACTATGACACTCCCTGAGAACAACAGAAAATGACCATGAGTTGGCAAAAGAAAGGAAAGGGGCAGAGAGGGAGACAGTGCGGAGGAAGGGTGCGGGCAGGTGCTGTGGTGTCCTGGGTGCTATAGTAGCGGCCTGCCTTCCAGCTGCTGGCACCAGAACAATCTGAAGTTGGGTTCCACTCGTCAGCAAGAGGAAGTGGGCTCACGTAGCTTCGCTGGCACGTGGCAACCAGAATTGTCATCATCTGACCCCAGCGCCTCCTGCTTTGCCTGGAGGCGGATGGTGCTCTCAGCCCTCAGGCCACACATCCCCCTGTAGCTTCACCGAACTCTGGGATAAGGTCAAGAGTGCCTCTAGGTCCACTCTCCAGCAGGGAAGACTAGGCCCAGAGGCACTGTGACCCACCTACGCTGCTGTCCTGTGCATTTTTGGGTCACACACATACGCAGCCATGAAGGGAAGAACATGCACACGTGAGGCTGACTGCCTTTCAGCGGTGGCTCTCGTGGCACTCTGGGCCGGCTCGCGCTTCCTGCAGGGGGGAGGGCTGTCCTGTGCAGCATGGTAGGTTAAGCAGTGTCCTCGGCCCCCACCCACCAGGTGCCAGAAGCACTCCTGTAGTCACCCGGGCAGGGAGACAGCCATAGTCCCCAACACCGCAAACCACTAGGCTAGCAAATGGACTGTAGGGGAAAACAATTTGTCACTCATGCACATGCAAAGAAATTGATGTTTAATGTCGGCGAAAAAGGCCCATCCAAGTCCAAACTATTGTTTACTGAGGCTCTTTCCGAAATGCCGCCTTGAGATGCAGGTCGTGCAATTTATACACTGTACAAACAGACGCTGAGCCGACTTCCCATCTCCTGTTCCTTCACCCGGAAGCCACCACCCAGCTTGAGCTGTTGCTGCAGGTGACTCTCTCCTGGCACAAGGCCTCACCTCTGGGCCTCCTGGCAGACAGTGCCCCAATACCCCAGCCTGCCTGCCTGGGAGCTTCCAGAAGCCCGGGCCCACAGAGCGCCTCTTCGTAGCCCCAGGATAAAACGGGTATTAGCTCCGGCTTGATTGACAGCATTGAGCTCGTACTTTCTTTCAACTGATTTCGAGGGACGTCGCTCTTGCAAGCTCCTCGGTGGTGAATTTGGCAAAAGTTTGGTTGAGAAGAAAATGTGAGAGAAAGATTTTTGCCAGGAGAGATCTGAAAAGTCGATGGAACTCACAAAGACGACTGACTTCTGTCTCCCCACAACCAGCAGCCCCTGGTTCTCGGCTTCGCCAAGCCTGGTGTGTCACCGGGCAGTAGGCGCTGTCCATGGCAGCCTCCCTGTGCACCCGGCTTTCCAGACGTGCCTGGCGGATCACCGCGACCACAGGTGCTGGTGGTAGCTGTTGCCCCTTCTCTTCTCTTTCTCACCTGGGCGACTGTGGGGCCCCTGCCACTGAACAAGGGTCCTCATGGTTTAAATTCCTTCCTCCGCTGGCACTTCTAGAGCCTTCTGAAAACTGGCAGTGGAATCGCTTCCTCCTCCTCGCGGCTGTGGTCAGACGTGCACCAAGCGTTCGCACGTGGGCTTTGTTATCTTCCTTCTCCTGCCCGGAGGTTGCCGAACAGGACAAGACTTCTGGGCAGGGGACCACAGGGGGCTGAGGCTCTTTCCAAAATGCCTCATGGTCTGGGGCAGCTCTCGGAAAGTCAGGTCTCTGCCTGGGCCGGGAGGATTCTGGAAGCTGCCTCTTCCTCGTTCCCTTGGGCCATGAGACCCACTTCACTCAAGGTTTTTTCAGTCCCTATCTAGAAAACTGAGGTCAGGACACATTCATTTCAACTCGGTGACATTTCTATTGGGTTCACATCCCAGTGGTAAGAAAAGTTGGGATGTCACTGCTTTACAATGACTAACAGGAAATACTTGGGGATCAAGCGGAATTTCGAGGCATTTGATTCACCACAAGCTAAACTTCTTTATCGGAGGTGATCCCAAAGGTCACATCCAAGTGCCACCTCCCTGCAGCCGCTCTGGGCCGCCTTAGGAAGACAACAGAAGAACTGTGCTGCCCCTCGAGGGGACAGGCTGGTGTCTGGGCTTGTTCCCCATCTTCCTTGGAGCTCAAAATGCCACCAGCTGTCGAAGGTGCGGTGGTCCGCAGAGCCAAAAAGACAGCAGCCTGGGAGGTGTGGCCTTGGTTTAACCCGGAACATTCTTTCTCCAATGGTGACATTTCTAAGCTGTGCAGTGCACTGGTGTCTGGAACACAGACGGTGACGAAGCCGGCACAGAGTCACTGGGAGTGCCACCCACCTGCACCCACGCCGAGGCCGGCGTGGACCCTGCTTGTGCAGTTAGGGAACGTTGGGAAAACAACTCACAGAAAGGATAACACAGAAAGGTGCGTTCTCAGAAGGTCCGGTGGGAACTTTGGAGGAAATATTAGGTTTTATATTGTGGTTCACAGTTATTTTCCACTGACAAATACTGAAACTGGTATCAGGGAGGCTTAGGGACCAGAGTTTTAGTCCTTTTGGTACCCCAGCGACAGGAGGTTTGTCACTGACTTGCTCCTCATTGTAGTAGACCACATTTTTTATCTTAAGATTATACATTGTTAGACATCATCCTTGTGGTCAAAGAGAAATGCACTTTAAAAAGTCAAAGAAAATTGCTGTGGCAGAACCGTGTGCTTGCCCCTAAATGTAATTATTTATGCGTAATTATGTGGTTTTCATACCGCTTTCTCTTTCACTTATGAGAAGGATCCATCCGAATCAGGGAACGTCATTTCCTATTTGCTAGGGTGCCTTACTGAAAATATGCTCATAAACCTTTAATAGTTATTGTATTTATTTATTTCATGTTCTGTTATTAGCACACACGCATCTTGGACACATCACAAAAGATGAGACGGAAATAAATAGTTGTACTTTATTTTGTGGTGACCTGAATTTAGTTCAGATGTGAACATCATGACAAGAAATTTCGGTGGAAAGATAAAAGTCAGACCACATGCCGAACGATATTAGTGGCAGATGTGGTCGTCAGAGTGGCGGTGGCATTTCCTCCGAACGGGAGGACACGCGGCTCCAACTTGGACACGAACGCGAAGAGCGATGGAAGTATGCTTTGTTCCCTGCCGTCACATGTTCTCAGTAGACGCAGTTGTCGCTTCCTTGTGTTTTTTAAATCAAACACTGTCCCGTCCGTGTACAAGGGCTGCCTGAGCGCCGCTGCGCTCCAGCTGGGCCGTGCAGACGGCTGTTCGGAAGTGTCCAGCTCCAGGGCGACTCATAGGGACATGCTCTGCCTTTTACTTACTGCCACTGTGTACCTACACAGACACTCCCACACATGTGCACACAGACTCGATTTTCTCTGCGGGTTCCTGGGGTTCTCAGCCCCAGGACGTTTTCTCTCAGCGCCGACGCCCCTCACATAGCTCTCCACCCCCAGACACCCATTAATTGACTGCAAATGCAACTTTATTGGAAAATGACTGCAGCTTTATTAAGCAACTGGATTTACAGGCAATAACATAATCAATATAACATTAATATAGCACATAATTAAATAAGATTCCTACAAGGTCCTGCCTGTATCCTGAAATATAGAGAAGTTAATTGTTTTCACGGATGGCATTAACCAGCAGGATTGGAAACCAAACTTGGAAGAACACAGTCCCCATTTGTTCTTAGGTTTTAAGTATTCCACGTGACACAAATAGGAAACGGTCACCAAAGCCACAGGAATGCTGCGTCACCATCCGCTCCTCGGGGCCCTGCTCTCCCAGCCTGGGGGACACTGTCACCCGGCCAGCTGACGCTCTCACTGTGGACTAAGGAGCAAAAGGCAGAGCAGACTGTGTTTACTTTGTTTCCCCAGCAGTAGAAAAAGGACACACTGCCACAGGCTCTCGGAGAGTTGCCGTGGAACTCGCCACATCTGCTGAAAAATGGAAGAATTTGCTCCCCTTGGAATGAAACCAGCCAGCACTGTCTCCGGAGTCATGTGCTCATATTTAAACTGCAGGGACGTCCCAGTAGAATATTCCTGCAATGGGCTCAGAAAGCAAAACACCAGGAGAAGGAAGCCTGTTAAGTGGGAACCTTGCGCATGTGCACGGCCGAGGGAATATTTGAAAGACAAACATTGTGCGCGGGGAAGCGTCGTAAGGGAGGAGGCTGCTAGCTCGTTAATTCCACAAGGCTAAAGCTCTTAGCCACGCTTCGCCCCAGGGGTGCCTCCTACCTGTGCCGTCTGTAGCTTCAATAACCCGGAAACTGGCTGCCGGAACGTCCCCAACGCTACCACCAAAATTCAGCGTTTAGCGCATTGACTGCCACGCGAGTTGTATTCAATTCAGGCTAGTGCTGAGCCCGGGGCCTCCTCAAGCAAGTGTAACTGACATGTCTCTGCACCTTTCATTTTTCTACGTATGTTTACCTTTAAATTACACTTGAGCCTGAGAAATCAAGAATAACACTTCACCCTCATGCACTATTTTTCAGGTTTCCACATTACTTTTTTTTTTTTTTTTTTTGAGATAGAGTCTCACTGTATTGCCCGGGCTAGAGTGCCGTGGCGTCGGCCTAACTCACAGCAACCTCAAACTCCTGGGCTCAAGCGATCCTCCTGCCTCAGCCTCCCGAGTAGCTGGGACTACAGGCATGTGCCATCATGCCCGGCTAATTTTTTCTATATATTTTTAGCTGTCCAATTAATTTCTTTCTATTTCTGGTAGAGAGGGGGTCTCGCTCTTGCTCAGGCTGGTCTCGAACTCCTGAGAGCAAACAATCCGCCCACCTCGGCCTCCCAGAGTGCTAGGATTACAGGTGTGAGCCGCCGCGCCTGGCTCCACATTACTTTTTATGTTACTAATTTTCAAATTTTTGTATTAGTTTTTTATTGAAAAACAGGAAAAAACATACAGTTTTCATTACATTAGAAAGGATAGTTTTATTTACAAAGTCTTTATTTTTGTAATAAAATACCGTGGCCCCAAGGAAAAACTTTTTTTTTTTTTTCTAGTGCAGCAGTCGATGTGTGAATTGGAATAAATAACAAAAGTTGGTGTGGCTTTTGAACACAAGGGTGAAAAACCACCTTTAAGCCATTTGGCTTCACGTGCAAGCAGACGTGATGAGGAAGACTGAGGTGTCATCCTCAGCAAACCTTCGCCGGGATTCGCTTTGTGTGTGACGCTGACGGGGATTGGGGGGGGGCTTCGCAGAAAGGCCTCTGCTCTTGGGAAAGGCCCAGCCTGAGAAGGAAAGCCACACAGCCACGGCCAGGGCACAGGACCTCTTCTGCAAAGGGGACCACTCTGAATGCATCTGGGCACGGAGCCCCGGATTGATCCGGAACCGGAGCGGGTGCTCTGAGCCAGGTGAGTTTCAGCAGGCCCTTATAATACCCCTCCGAGTGAGAAAGCTGTAGAGCCCTGATGACTCAGGAAAGCAGAGCCGTTCACCTGCCAAGGCACAAAAACTGTGTTGCCAGGATCCAGACAGTGGTGACGGCAGAGTCAGCATCATGACAACAGCGTGTGGCCAGCCAAGGAGGGCATTCTGGGAAGTGTCAAGGGGACACCTATGCAGCCACCTTGGTCCAATTCCAGCTTCAGTGAGAACCACCTGCAGGTCACTGCGAGAGCCCCGGGTGACGGAGTTGGGGGAGGAAGGCTGACGCTAGGGAGAGGGAAGGGATGGACCCTTGAATCCGGCGTGAGCATGCCAAGCCGTGTAGACCAGAGGCCCATGCTGACTCTGACTGATCACGTCTCCCCATACTCTCCGCCTCTGCTTACTGTCTGCCGTCCCCTAACGTCCTTTGGAAGGTACCAACACGGAGTCACAGACTTCCTCCTGCAGGTTTTCCTGACCACAAGTGTTCACACTGGGAACTATGAGTCCCTGATTAGAAGCTTCTTCCTTCTCACCATTCACACACAGACTTGTGGGTCCTCAGAGTCCACCTGCCCACCTGGGGTCTGCCTTGCTACCTGCAGAGTGGGGCGTCATGTGCCCTTCGGGGTCCATGAGTCCGTCGCTATGAGACCCAGCAGTTTTGGGATGGGAGGCTTTCTCCAAGTCAGCGCGTGTTCTAGCAAGTGAGGGCGAGTGGAGGGTCTGTGGGCAGAGAACATTCTCCTGCGCCTGAGTGCCTGAGCAGGTGGCCGGTGGGCACCGTGCATCACCGCCGTCTCCCAGCTGAGGGGTCAGAAGTGATGACAATCTGCCATCTGCCCTTCCAAAACGAACATCTTCCTAACACGGGTAAGGCATGTCCCCAAGTTTGATGCTCCCTAAAACTTGGGAGTTAGAAGACCTGCAGCAGAGTGCGATGTTGGGGCGAGAAGGCTGAGCAGCTCCGGGAAGACAGACCCTTCTGCTGCCAAAAGGGAAAAGAGATTTTTAGAGCCTCAGAGGGATTCTTGCACATCAAAAGCTATCCAAAGTGAACACTTGACTCGGGTAATTGTAAATATATATGAAACATGTGCATTGAATTCAGCCCCTTAAAATTACGGATGGGTGTACCCAACTGCACAGCGTTTGACCACCTCCAACTTTCTAAAAATATTTGGGGTTCAAAGTAAGCCTTTTAAGGAAAATCAAAGCCATATGTTTCCAGTTCATTTATACTCAGCTTATCAAAATGTTGTTTGTTTTGAACAAATATTTTATGTTCAAGAAGTTTTGGGGCCCATCGTAATAAAGTTAAAAAAAAATTTTTTTTCTTAAAAATAAGGACTATGTCTCAAGAGAAAATGAGCTACCATTCATATAAATTAGGATGGTTTTCAAACATGGTTAGGAAATTCTTTTCTATCTTTATTTTTAAATATGGGTGCTAGAGGGAGGAAAAATAAAGACGAAAGTGGATTTAATGATATTTTCGATTCTTCATTTTTCCCTGGAAAGGTCCCCTAAGTTTTGCGTTCCTCGCCTTTCCTTGGGGCCCCCGCGGTCACACTCAGTTCTCATTCCCAATACTGCATCCAATGACACTTTGTTATTCTCCAATACGTTATCATTTTTTTCTTTATTTATAAAGTTATTTCATTATTTCCGTAACAGGAGGTTCCTCTTACAATGTGGACTTCCCATCAGGCATCCTCCGCCTGGTCTTCACCTGAGAAACTCTCACTTATGTAATGCATTTTATGTTTTGGACAACTGCCATCCACTTTTGGAATTAGCAACTGCATTATTCTAAGAAATGTGTAAAAAGGAAAAAAAGTGCACAAGTTAACTATATGCACAAATGGTCATCGGCCCTCCGATGCAGGGGAGACCTTCAGAATGGAGCGTCACAGGCCTGGACAGGCTGCTGCCCTTGACAAACGGAACCGCCAGCGTTCCAATTCCCGCCATGCGTCAGGGGTCAGGCGACATTTTATTATCCCCCTTTTAACTGCTGGGAGTTGATAAATGGCCCTGGTGGCCATGGACGCAGCAGGACATCCGTGCAGATCTGCTGTCCCTGTGCAGCTCTGCACAGCCACGGACGTGCCCGGATGTGCCCACGGTGAGCAGTGGGGCCTCCGAGGGGCCTGCGTGGAGAGCCTGGCAGGCAGGCCCCAGAGGATCTCCTCCCTCTGGCCAGCATAAATAATTCTCACCATTAAAGATTAATTTGTTTGGTTCTGCAATGCTTTAAAACCTTCCCCTTCCAGTTCAAGTGTTAATTAACCAGGCAGGGTGACACTGAAGCCTTTTAGTGCCGCCTCTCTAACAGGCAGTAGCTGGATGCAGCTTAGGGCGCAGGCGGCTGGTCCCCAAGTGCAGGCTGCACAGGCAGCTTCAGAACCACCTGATGTAAATGCTCACTGCTGGGCCCGCTCCACCTCTGCAGAGACAGGATGGACAGTGAGGCGGCGGTGAGAAGGTTGCTGAGGAATGTGCATTTTTAACAAACTTCTCTAAGGCTCTTCTGGGGGGGGAGGGGTACCTGGGAGAAAGGATAAAGAAGGGTAGATTACCCAGAGGGAGAAACCCAGTTCTGGGCCTCCTCCTCCTCCATGCCCCAACTCTGAGCTCCCACTCTTGCGTTCTCTGTCTCTGTCTCTCACACACGCACACACACACACATGCACCTCACAACTTGGGCAGCTCCTCTTGAGCCACTGCCTGGCCTCCCTGAACCCAAGCAGGAGACCACCATGCCCAAGGCCCCCGTCTGAATTTCCTGAGGGGGTGCACACCAGGGCTGGCTCTTGGTCCCCAGCAAGGTGTGCCCATGCCTGTCCTGGGGGCTCTCACCCACCTGTGAGCTCTGGCAGCTCAGGTTTAGAGCTAATGAGAATGTCCTCATATGGCCAGTTAGGAAATTTTAAGAGGAACCTCTAAAATCCTCCATCAGTAGGTCTCCACACATCCAGTGTGATAAGTTCTAGTGTCCGATCAGTCTCAGCGACAGTGCAGAAATACCTAAGGCTCCTTTAGCAGCCTTTGGAGTCGGAGCAGTGTGTTCCTTTCTATACTATACAGATTTATTCTCCTGCACAATCTCAGAGCCTTCACTGTCATTCTTGTTACATTTCTCATTAGGTTTTTTTTTTTTTTCCATAAACAAGATGTTGTCTGCTGAGTTATCTGCGGTTAGATTTGCCAACCCCGTCCCAACAATGTGCTGGCAAGGAAACCAGACTGTCCACCAGGAGTGACCTCAAAAGAGAAGAATTTGGAGAGTGAAGCCCCTGAAGATCCTGGAGGAAAAAGAACAAACAGAGGAAAATGGGAATGAAACGTAAACCATCAGCCAGGCCACGATCCACCCACACAGCATGGCCGGCCCTGACCTGTTCAGTGCTGGGAACAGAACAGTGAGGTGACCGATTCTAAGTCAGGAGCCACGATTCAAAAACTATCCTTAACGCGTCTGGAGTTGGAGGGGTAATGCACACCCTCGCCAGAGTGTAGGTGCCGGTCAGGTGATGGAGCAAGGAGACCGGGATGCTCTGGCAGGTGTCCGTACTGCAGCCCAGGCAGCTCTGCAGGGGCGTACGGTAAAGGTCTGCACGGTGCAGTGGCACGTGAAACACACATGACACAGACCTCGGAGCATCCACACGGCCTGACACCCAGCGTCCCGCATTCCCTTCGGGATGGCAGGGAGAAGAGAGTGAGACTGGCCCTTGTCTGCTGAGGCTGGCAGGGCCTGGGTGTCAGGCTCGGCGGGCGGGATCCGACAGCCCCTGGGGGTATATTTATTGTAAGTAGATCTTTCAGTGGGAAACCAACTGAAATTCCAGCCCCGTGCATTTCATGAGGACATTCCACTTAGAGGCAATAAATCGATACCTGTGTATACAAACAAATAAATAATAACTGTGCAACAGAGGAAAAGAAGGAAAAAGTCTTACCAGAAGCTTGAACTTTCCCCGCACACCCTCCCTTTAAACCCCATGTTTTCAATTACGCACACGGAATCTATATGGATGCTAATATGTTTGCATTCCTGGCTTTCATTTTATTTTTTTACAACTCACCGCAGGATAGCAAAGTCAAAAATATACTATTCTGATCAACAGGACACATCTGTGGTGAATCCACACAGAAGCAATTAATTTCCTGGTGGTATTTTTACACTGGGGGCCTTATGCAGGTCCCTGTTATACAAACAAAAACTCCAGACAGCTCCTGCTGCCTGATAAAAAATAAATCAGATTGCAGAGGGCGGTATGGCCTAGGACTGCTACAGGCTATGACTTGTAATGAGGCGTCCCAACACTAATTATGAAGCTTATTAAAGAGAATTGTCGGACTTGTACCGAAGCACATGCGGTAACCACGTTGAAGGAGGCAGGCCCCGGGAACCGCAGCGTGGACCGCGCAGACACAGCCGTGCGCGGATCAAATCGCAGGAACAATATTATTGTGTTTGGCAAATTGGTCAGGATAAATCCGATCGAGGGGCAGGTGAGAATCACAACAGCGTGGTGATAATTCACACATCAGAGCCTTCCTGCTCACTGACATCTGGCGGGGAAGGGTCCAAGAAACCGTCAGGAGCAAACGTCTCCGACACAGTGTTTTATTATTAAACTTATTCCGAATCTTCTCAAAGGTTGCAAAAGCAATATTTCAATGTACTCTTTCAGGAGGGTAGGGAAAAAGATTAATAAAGATGTTAGGAAGCTGAACTGCTGTGAGATTTGTTTAATTATTCCCCACAGGACTGCCCCAGCAATCTGCTGACATTTAGCCCCGACCTTGCAAATCCTCAGTAAATATTAATATATCAACTCAAACAGGGACCGTTGTTTCATTGGTTCACGGAGCTCAGAGAGATTCGCCACAGCAGTGAAAAATAATGTGCAGCACTGAGGAAGACGGGCCTCTTTGATTTCACCTTCTGCCGCACACATGAGCCGGGAGCACGACAGAATGGAAACGCGGCTCCTTTGCCACAGCTGTGGAGTGACACTTCAGATGCGGTGGTTCCCTTTGTACAGCCTGCTGGAGTAATCCCAAAACCACAGTGGCAAGAGATTAGAAAGGAAGCAGAAGGGGAGATGGAGAGAGGAGAAATCACACTCTATTATCTGGAAGAGGGGAAATTTTAATAACGCGGAAGGCCCACCCTCCAGTCCCGGCCAGGATGAGGCTCAGGGAGGGTCAGACCCCCAGCCCTGGTACTGCAGCCTCTGCCTCCGGGATCACCTCCCTCCGCTGCCCTCCCTGACCCTGGTCCACACGTTCCCACGTGCAGATTTGAGGTGGAAATGGTCTGTTTTGATTGAGAGTTTGCTAAAGGAAAAAAAAACAAAAAAAGACAGTTGCTTTTCAATTTTGCCATGTGTTTGTATGCGCATCGATGGGTGGAGGTGGTCTTTTTGGAGGGTTTTTTTTTTGAGCCTCAAATTTAGATACCTATTATTAACTTATCCCCGTATAAATGCTCTAAAATTCCAAAAGACCCAGTGCTTGCTGTGGGCTGAGGAAGCCTCCAGCTCGTGGGTGCAAGAAAGGGTGCTTTGGGGCCACATTTGGCTTTCAGATGCACTGCTCTGCAGAGTTAATGCGTGATTAATTTTATTCATAAAAATGTTAATCACTTCATTGTGAGATCTTTTTAACATTCAGTGCAGGGAACACCTTTTTAATTTCTCTTGCCCACCATCTCGCAGATGTAGTTAATATTTTCTCACATTGCTGCAGCTATCCGAGGAACTGGCAATTAACCATACGTTTAAAATCCAGCAACAGCGCTGCCGCGGCAGCCCCAAACAGCACGCAGAAGACAGAGAAAAGCGCAGCAAGGCTGCAAGTGACCAGCTCGGGTAATCCCGTGTCGTCAGCCCCGCTCTCAGGGCTGGGACTCCCAGTGTGACCTTCTAGGGAGCCCCCGAAGAGACCCCTCCCCCGGCGCCCGAACGGATCTTAAACCCGCAGCGCTGGAAATCCGGCGGGCTTCTTCCCTGTCGGAAAGGGCAGCTTTAGCGTGGACTGGAATTAAAAACAAAGCCCTCCTCAGTCTAGCAGATTTCACCTGCCTTGGCCTTATTCCCACCGCCGCGTCGTGCCACCGAGCGGACCGCGTGGACGGCGGGCGGGAGGGACGGTGGGCTCGGCGGGGCGGCGGGGCGGGGACGCGGCGCTAGCTGGGCGCACGGGCTCCTCCGCCCCCGGCCCGCAGCGGCGCGGCCATTGTGTCCCTGCATCCAGTCGGCGCGCTCAGGAGGGTGGATAAATGGATTAGGGGATCAGAGACACCCGCTGTGTCTTCCGCAGCCAAACAGCAGGCGCGGAGAGGACGGCCACTTGCGCCCCGCCCGAGGGGAGGAGGGCGGTGACTGGCGGCCTCTGCCCCTCCTGTCCCGGGAAGACCGGAGACCCGCCTTCCCTTCAGGCGGGCACATGGTCGGGAGGGAGGTGGGAGTCAGGGGCGTGGGCTGACTCGCTTCAGGCCTGCAGCCCGGCTCCTGCGAAGTGGCCCACCTGTCCGCGGGGCCTGCTGTGGGTCTGTGCGGGAGGCGCTGCACCACCCGGGGTCAGGGACACCTTTTTTCTTTGCCTCCCCACTTAGGCCAAGGCCAAAATCTCAGGAGCTCAGGGGACCTTAGGCGTCCCAAGCCACTTGGGTGACCTTCCGCGGGCTTTAGGCACTCTGCCTTCGTGGACCTTTTCCTCCATTGAAAACAAACGTTAAAAATTATATTTTACGACTCCATTGGTATAAAGACGAATATGTTGATATTAAATATTAATACATTCTCTTCTACCTAAAAGTTACCTCGCTTTTCATTTGAAAATAAATTAAAGCATTTTCGTGGGCCCCTAAAAGTATCGGGCCTGGGGCCCGGGCTGGCAGGAGAGGGCCCAGCCTCGCCTGCAGGCAGCCCCCTGCGCTCTCCCCAAGGGGGCCCATTCTCAGACCTCGTTATCGCCGGGGAAGGGGCTCTGCTTCCAGCCGCCAGTCTTCGTAGGAAAGGCCGCCAGCAGTGCCCACGGGATGACCTTTGGAGGCTTTTAGCTGGGAGCCATAATTAGAGGCTCTGGCTCGGTGGGGCGCTGGAGAAGCCCCACAAGTCTCTCTCCCCACTGAGCTGCGCAGGGATTGCTGCCCGGGTTTTTCTTGGAGGCCATTCATCCTGCACCCCAGGGCGCAACCGGAGGCCAGGAAGTTTCCCCATGGGCGGGCCTGCTCCCTCCACAATCTCGGGGTCCCCCAAATCCACTCACGGGGGATGCGGGACCCCTCAAGGCGTGGGCTTCCTCGCCACACCCAGAAGGTGCCCCGTGCACCGCTCTGCTTCCCGTCCTCCCACACTGTATTTGCCGCCCGGGGCCTCCCCCTTCTCCCACACGCCCACCTCATCTGAGGCCACAGCCTCATCTGGAGGCCAGCGGGATGGCAGTACTCTTCCTGGGGCCAGAGCAGTGGAAGGGCCCCCAGGCCTGTGCTCAGTGTCCTGTACCCCAAAGCCGCCCCGCCCCCTCCTGTTCTGGGAGGCCCCAGAGCCCGGCTGACTCCAGACATGGTACTCAATCCTGCGAGGTGGCCCAAGTTGCGCAGGCCTTGGCCAGAGACCCCGGAGGTTTCCCTGTCCTTGCAGGTTCCGACCGCACATCCAAACCGCACAACAAAGCCCTGCCCCTCCGCGAGCAGGCCTCTGCCCCAGCCTTCTTACCACCAGCCAGCCACTATCCCGGCCTTGCTTCCTTCCCTCCTTTTGGACCCCTACGGCGTCCCCACCAGCAAACCGGGCCCTGTCGCTTTCAAGAGCACTTTCTTTGTTCCACTCTCCCCAAATGGATGTCCACAAACCGCTGTCCCCACTCCATGCCTAGATGGGCGGGTGGCTCCACCGTCCACACTGGGGCCAAAAGCCGACCCCAGGGTACCCCGTTCTCTCTTTCCTCCGGCCTTTCTGGCTCCCTGCCTCTCTCTCCAGCTTCCTCACTCTCAGTCCTTCCTTCTCAGTCACTTCCTCACAGTCCCATCCACAAGGACAACTGAAACTTTATAGGGCATGATTCATCGGGTGGCGCGCCCCTCAGAGCCAAGGCGCATATTACATTAATCAGTGTCAGACCACTAAAACCGAGATATGAATATGAATTCTCCATGTTGCAGGCGAGATAGATGTGCGGGTGAATATAATTGATCGAGGAGGGAGAGCAGGGTGGTGGGAGCAGAGATTTCAGAGGCTCCATCAGGTCAGCCACAGGGGCGCCCACTCCCGAATCCTCCAGCCCGCAGGGGTGGGGGCAGGACTGATGCAGAAGGCTGCGCCTCTGATGCCCCCTCTGTCACCTGCGCTGACCTGGGCTAGAGCTGACAGGATCCCTGGACTGGATTTGTTTCCTGTCCCCACACACATACACATCTCCAAAAAAAGCTCAATATAGAGGCAAATCCTCCGTTTGGCACACAGGGTGTCTGTCCTGCTTCCCCGCCGGACAGGGGGCCTGTGTCTAAACCATCAGTTCTGTGGACATCTTCAGCCTACCCTTTCTGGACATCAGTCTCCTCCCTTCTGGTCACAGAGCTTCTGCCACCTCCAAAACTGCCCCACACAGCAGGAGAAAGGGAACACCTTTGCTCAGACAGGAAGTTTCTCCAGAATTAACAGGGCTTTAAGTTTTAGAGACAAAGGGAGGTTTCCACATTTTCTAAGTCCACCCCCCAGATTATTTCAGGATGTGAAACACCGGGCACATGGGGTGCTCTTCCTGCCCCCATACGCACATCTAGGTGGCTGCAGTAACCTGAAAAGATGCACACAAATAGTGCACAAAGGACAAAAATGCTCTTCAAGGCTCAATTAAAATTTCATTTCTAGTTATTTGACGGAGAAGTTCTGAGGCTGGCCATCTGATTTCTTTGCATGGGAGCTTGGTTCTCGGGAGGGCGTTCGGACCCTTCACCTCCAGGCCACTGCATTAAGTGCAAGTGCTGGCCCAGCCACTCAGAAGCCACGGGAAGGGAGGCCCAAATATCTTGTACAGGGAAAAAGAAGAATGGAAATAGGAAGCGTGTGGCCAGCAAATGTCGGCATGAACCGTCCTATGTGACTCAGGGAAACAAACAGGATGAGTGTGCCCAGGGCAGAGAACTCTAGGGTCCACGTGAATTCCACCTGCTATTTCCAACAGTCACCTAGAAGGATCTCCCAGCACACTTGAGATTCCAGAGCAGCGTATATGCAACCGGAAGGGTGCAGGATGTGGCTGGGTAAGGATCCTTAGGGTTGTGGTCTCCCTAGGGACATAGAATTCATTTAGCCCCAGTGGTCAGATTGGTGTCTAAGGCCCCTTTCCAGGACCTCTAGAATGAGCAGCCCAGGACCATGATGATGCATGAAGCCCTAGCATCGAGGACGCGTTGAGTACGCGTCGAGGACAGAAGAACACCTCTCTAATTTAGCAAACCTCTTGTTGGACAATAAAACACCTGGCATAAAGCCCGGAGACCACTCCCTCCCACCAAATGCCAGTAGCCTACCCGGCAGGCTGGCACCCTCCAAAACACACATACAAGGGACAAGTGTGTGCACATCTGGGACACAGAACAAGCCTCACCGCTACAAATCCAGGCTGGTGCCCAGGGAGCCGCCAGGCCCAGCACCCCAGATTTGCGCCACACCCCAGGAGCTGGATGGGCGCTGGTCAGGGCCCCATTCCGCGTCCGGACCATAGAGGGCGCCGCGAGCACGTCCATTTAGACCGCGAAGCTATTCCGGCGGTGGCGGCCGAGCCCCTGGGCCGGTCCACTCGGCTCGGCAGCCCGCTCCTCCCCGGGCTCCGGCCCACGCGCCCGCCCTCCTCTCCCCGGCGCGCGCTTCCACACGCCGACAGTCCACTCGCCCTCAGCGGCACCTTTGGAGCCTCCTCTGCAGCTTTTCCTGCAGCCTCGAGGGCCATGAGAAAGCCTTTCCCTCTAAACGGACGGGACACGGGGCTGGAGAAGGATGCGGGCGCTGGGAGGCAGGCAGGACGCCTCCTCGCCCTCTCCAGGAGACGCTGGCAAAGGCCCCCCACCCTGACGTCCCCTCCCACCGGCCGCGCACCCAGTCTGCACGCGCAGCCCGGGAGCCCGCGGGTCTCCAAGAGGCTTGGGAGAGAGGGTCAGAGGTTCCCGGTTAGGGGTTAGTTGAGGGGGTCCTGTCCGACATCTAGTACTCGGCCTTGTCCCCACTAAACCCATTTCCCCCGCAGCCCAGATCCTAGCTGGCAGCTTTGCAAATGTTTGCTTTCTCAGGTTTCCCGAATTCGTCGTCTGCGTCCCGAGGGCCCCTGTGCGGGGTCCACAGAGCCTCTCCACAATGCGACTGCTACGACACGCCCCGCTCTGAACGACGCGGCCGGTGGCCCGGCTGTGCGCTGCGATCTCATGGCTCCCGAGCCAAGCCATTCCCCACCCGCGCATCCTAGGCCAGCTCTGTCCCTCATTGTTCCCTAACTTAGCTCCAGCTGCCTTCTCCGCCGCCCAGCTTCGGCCATCTGGGGCTTTATTTGCTCCTGCCTCGCTCCGGGAGCGCGCGCGCGTGGAGGGGCGGAGGACTCAGTCTTCCCTGCAACACCCTGGCCCCCTCCCCTCCTTCTTCCCGCCTGCCGCAGACCCATCCTCTGGTTCACACGCCTGGAGAATCCCCGCACCGCACCCCTGCCCGCCCAACCTGGGACTTTAAAAATGCCTTCCAATTTTTCCACGTTAGATTTAACCAAGTAACTAAAAAATACATCCAAAGCAATATTTCCTGCTCCATTATTTCTACACTCTACCCAGAAAACGACCCGGCACCACGATGCACTGTTGAGACAACTAGTGATAAATTGATTTCGAATCCGAAGTTTTCCTTTAGTGTTGTGAATTGAAACTCTTTCTATTTTTTTTCCATTTTTGCCCACCTTAAAAAAATCGTTTTATAAACTGCCTAAAATTGAACTTATTTATATTCTGAGAAAGGCACGTGCCAGATGTTTGTATAAGCTTTGGAAAGAATTAAATTGGCTACCAGAAACTACCCAAGTGAAAATATTAACTAATTCAGCAACAACCAACCAACCAAAAGTGCTTAAACACTGGCCTTTTGCGTGAAAACACACTCTGAAGTCTCTCTTTGAGAAGCCTCTCGCCCCAAGACAAGCCCTTGGGCCCTGCGCAGGGTTCCAGGATGGGGTACACGCACCCCTCCCCCACCCCACCCCCCACGCGCCTGGCCACAAACACAGCAGCAGGAGCGGGGAGCTTCATTTCATTCAGTTTATTAGACAAAAATATATGATTTAGACAAGTTCGCTGACGCGCTATTTACAATCTGAGATCACTCTATATACAGAAAGGGAAAAAAAAAAAAAGAAACACGCACGTGGGGGCGTTTACCGAACCGGATAATCACAGCCATCCCGAGCCGCAAAGGCCTGCGCCTGGACGCGAGCTTGGCCAAAAGGAGCCCCTTTCTGCGGAAAGCGATGGATGGGAGTCGTTGACGTCGTTGTCATATTTGTCCTTTACACAGGTCTGAAATATTTGTTTAATTCCTCCCTCGTTCCCTCCCTCCCCAACTCCTCCCCCCTCCCCCCGCAAAAGTAAAAGCCCCTCAATCAGGCTGACGGGAGGGCTGCTAGGATCCGCGGCGTTCCCTCCTGCGGGGCCAGAGAGCTGCAGGGAAACAGCAAGACAGGAAGACAGGAGCTCCGTGAGTACATGGACGCTGCTCCCGCGTCGCCGGTACTACCAACGGAGCCCTGGGCTGGGGTCGTCAGCCAGCCCGGCTCCCGGCTTGGAAGAATCTCAGGCCTCTGCAGCTCACTGAGCGTCCAGGCTGGCGGTAGCGCCCCTTCAATAATGACTGCACGACCCCCGCGGCCGCCCGGCCTCGCTCCCCCAGGGCCCCGACTTCCTCCACCCCAACCCCTTCCCTATAACAAAAGCAAACGGCACTCACTTGTCGCGTACCGGCTGGAAGGGCGACTTTAACTGCTGTGCGGGCGAATCCGGCCTGGGGACGAGGTCTCTCTCTGGGAGGAATCGGAAGAGGCAGAGGGTTAGGACAGGGAGCCGGTGGGAGGAGGCGCACAGGTGCGCAGGCCTGCTCCCCGCCCACTCCCGCCTGCCGCTCTGCAGGGTAATAGGGAGGAACGTTTCCCCCTCGCCCCCCCCAACCCCTTGAGTGCAGCCCAGCTCTCCTGGGAGAGCCCTATGCCTTGGCCTCGCTCTCCAAATCTCCCAATTCAGACAAGATGAAGCTTGGCCCTGGGCTTAGAAGCCAATGCTTGGCACCAGCCCGCGTCCTGGCTACCCCTCTCCCCCACCTGGCCAGGCCTCCGTATTCCCAGCTGGGATCCAAGTGGACGCGGCTCCCTGGAGCTGTACCTGGGAACGTGGGGCTGCTGCGGACCGAAGCCTTGTCTCCGTGGAGCGCCCCCGTAGCAACAGCGACGGGTGGCTGCGGCGGTGGAGGTGCAGGAAGGTGCGGGCCGTGGGGCGCCGCATGGGGCGCGCCAACGCCCAGGAAGGAGCGCATATTGAGCAGCGAGCCCTGTGCCAGGAATGCGCCGTTCGTCCAGTTGGAGAACTTGCCGATGTGGCAGGTGTACAGTCCATGGCTGGGCAGGAAGGCAGGGTGTTGCAGCGGTGCGCCAGCGGAAGGCCCATGCGCGCCCGGGTGGGCCGCGGGCGGGGGCGGCGAAGCCTTGGGAGCGCCGTCGGGGCTGGTGGCCGTCTCAGCCAGCGACCAGATCTTGGGCTTGCTGTGAGGCGCACCCTGCAGGCCGCCTGCTGTAGAGCCGGGGCTCAGCAGGCGCGTGCTGCCGGGCTCTGGAGCCTCCTTGGCCAGGCCCAAAGGCGAGTCTTGGGGCTTGAGCAGGTCGGTGGCCGCCAGAGGTGAGCCCTGGTCCCGGGTGAGGACGGTAGGGGTGGCGGGCGCATGGGGCGCCTCGGCCTTGTCCTCGTCGTCCTCGTTGCTCTGGTCACCATCATGCTCGTCAATCTTGTCAATATCAATGCTCTCCAGGTCGATCTCCTCATCGTCCTCGGCCTTCTCGGGGTCACCCTCGATATCGCTGCCAAAGAGGGCTCCGTCCTCCTGGTCCTTGCTGCGTGCGCCCCACGTCACCTTGTTCTCCTTCTTGAGGCGCCGGCGCGCGTTGGCGAACCAGGTGGACACCTGGGTGAGGGTCATCTTGGTGATGATGGCCAGCATGATCTTCTCGCCCTTGGTGGGGTAGGGGTTCTTGCGGTGCTCCTGCAGCCAGGCCTTGAGCGTGCTTGTGGTCTCACGCGTGGCGTTCTTCCGCCGCGTGCCGCTGTCCATGGTTCCGTACCTGGAGACAGGCTCTGCCATGGGCGCAAGCTGCGACCCTCTGCCCCAGGGGTGCCGGAGCAGTCGCGGTTGGGGGCGGGGGGCAGCCAGGGCACCCTGGGGAGGGCTTTGCTTCCCCTTCCTGGGATTGTTTATGGTTAGAAGACCCCGGTCAGACCCAGGCTCCAGCCAGGCACCGCTGCCCGTAGGCAATGCCTTGCCTTTTGTGGCCCAAAGATAAAGATAATCTTTATATCTGATTAAACTTACAGGGAGCCTGGGCTCCTTCTCAGGCCCCAGAGGTTACAGCCTCTGTCCCTGTACAGAGATATTTCCTCCAATTCCTTTATGGGGCTTCTCTCCTACACCTTTGATCCCCAAACCATAGAAAGATATCACAGAGATGTGAACCTCACCCTACTAGGCAGTGCCTGTGGGTAACAAGGGTTATTACCACCCACGGGGAGAAGAGCCCAGGGGGCCTAAGTGCACTTTCTTTGGTTAAATTTGTGATGCTTGTCCCATGGAAGACGGAGTGTGTGTCCCAATGGGCATGGGGGCTCCCCTCTCCGGTCCTCACCGTAGCGAGTGGTGGGCTTGGCCCCGACACTGTGACCCAAGCTGTGCTTGTTGGGGTGGAGGAAGGTGCCTAAGGCCAGCGTGGAGGCTGCCCCAGTGTACTGGGCCTTCCAGACATGACTTCACGAAAATCACAGCACAGCAAGGACTTCTGGAGTCCAGACAGCGTGGGGGGTGAGGTTGGGGGAAATTGGGGCCAGATTTTAAGCACCAGGCTGGGTATCAGCTCACCAGGAGGCCAGACCAGATGGACCACAGATTCAGGTCAAGCTAGATGGATGGGAGGAATGTCCCTCTTCCTGCCTGCCCACCTCTCAGAAGGGGCCTGGTGGTGGGGTGGTGGGGTTGATGACTGACGGTGGGGAAGGCCCCTCGGGTGGAAGCCAGCACAGAACGGTCGGGTGGCTCACCTGTCATAGGGGTACTGGCCCAGGGCTGGCTCGTATGGGTAGTAGGCAGCAGTGGGTGCGAGGCCCGAGTGCGCAGATCCTGTTCCATCCTTGGAGTCAAAGCTGTTCTGTAGGAGCCAGGAGTAGGAGGTTGCGCCTTCCGGGAGGCAACCCAGCTCCAGTCACTCCCCTAGGCCCCCCTCTCCCATACCCTTGGGGTGGACCCCTGGGCCCCCTACCCTGCCCCCACTCCTGCGGCCCCCACACTCTTCTTCCAGCTCCGGCCCACAAACGTGGAGTGAGGACTGCAGAGCCGGGAGTGGGCGCAGGGATGGAGGGGAAGAAAGTGGATGGGGGAAGAGAAGAGGGGAGGAGAACTGGGGTCTGCGTAGGATGGAGAAGGCCGAGAGCCAGGTAAGAAAGCTGTGAGGGGGCGACCTGTGAGTGGACTGGGGGCGGGCAAAGGGGAGCTGGGTGGGGGAAGGGGAGGGAGCCGGCCGTGGCGAGGAAGAGGAAGAGGGAGGTGGCAGGGATACCCCAGGGGGCTGGGGGTGGAGGAGGAGGGAGACTGGTGTGGCAAGAGGGAGAGGGAAGAACGGGTAGGGGGAGGCAGGAGGGGGCGGAGTGAGCAGGCTCGGATGGAACCCAAGCCCTCAGAATTTAACAGGGAACTGGAAATAATGAATTAAACACACAGGACCCCCTCCCGGGTCACCCTGAACCCTGGGCATGGGGGCTCCGAGGCGCCAAGCCAGGAAGCTCAGGGTGGAGGGGTCGGAGCGCGCTCCCCCACCGCGCAGCCGGGGGTCAGCGGACTCGCGCCCTGAGGCAAGAGTGGGCTAGGCAGTGCAGGCGTGGGGCGGGGTCCGCAGGTCTGGGACGCCCCTTACCAGCGAGTAGAAGGCGGACGCCTCCGAGCCGTAGGTCACGTAGTTGCCGTAGCCCTGCGAGCCGCCATAGGGGGCCCCGTAGACGCCGAGCGCCGCGGCCGAGTTGAGCTCGTGGCGCGCGGTGGCCAGCAGCCGGCTCTCGTAGACCGGGCAGTAGACTGGCGCCTGGGCCGAGGCGGCGGGCCCAGAGTCGGCCAGCGTGCGGCCGCCCGCCTCGCAGCACGTGCTCAGGGAGTTGGTGGTCATCAGGAACTGCGGGGAGAGGCCGCGAGGAAGGCGGGCGCCCAGCGTGAGGCTGGGGTCCTGCGCTTCCCCACCCCCTGCGCCGCCCACGTGGCCGTGCCGCGTGTCCCCGGGCCTCCCGCCGTCCGCGCCAGACCGCCCGTCCATTCCTGCGCGCCCGTGCGCGCCCGTCCTCCTCCCGCCACGTGGGGCCAGCGCGGGCCTTCACACCGTCCCAGGAGGGTTCCCAAGGCCTTTCACGCCATTCTCGCGCTCGGTCAGCTCGGCTCTAGAGCTCCCCGGGGCCCCAGGCTCCTCTGGGGCGCAGCCTCAGAGCCCAGCAGTTGGAACCGCGGGGTCAAGGGGGCATGTGGCCCGCCCGTCGGGTTTCTAAGCGTGTCTCCCCAGTAGGCTCGGGCCGCCGGCTGGGCACGGGCGCGCAGAACGGCCCTGCCAGCGGCGGGCCACATGGGGTTGTGGGGCCGCGTCCCCGAGGCCCTCGCGGGGCTCCCCTTACCTGGGGAGCCGAGGAGTAGGGGTATCCGAACTGCGGGTAGGACATGGCGGGCGCGGCGCAGGGCTAGCCCGCCGGGCCGCAGGGTCCTGCGCGGGGGCCGGCGAGGCGCGGCCACTGCTCCGGGCTGCGGGCTTCTGGGCGCTGGAAGGGCGAAGCAGGAGAGCCGGTTAATTCATCCGCAAACTTTTCTACCCGGGCGGCGGAGCGCGCCGCGGTGGCCGCAGCGATTCTTTTAGCTTCGCGTTCCGGAGCCTGGAGGGGGCTCTGGGACCGACCGGCCTCGCAGCGGCGACAGAAATACATATTTCGCAAAAAAGAAAAAAAAAGCGAGTCGCGCGAACCCGTCAAGTCAGATGTGCGCGGCTTTAAGCGGCGGAGGCGCTGACGTCAGCCCACGCCCCGCAGCCCGGCCCGGCCGCGGACGGACGCGGGTCACTCGCCGGCCGGGCGGGCGGGGCGGGCGGGCGCGCCGCTCCGGGCCGCGAACGCGCGAGGTCCGTCCGGGGAGTGGCATCGCCGACGAGCCGCGTTTCTCCTGAGTCACCGGAGAGCCGAGGCACTTTTAATTAGAAATTAATTAATGAGCAGCTGCTCCTGCCCACACCACCGTAATCATTAGTCTCAATTACAAATGAGACCTTTGAAGGGACACACGAGCGGGTCTTCAGCGCAGATGTAATCAACAGTTAAAATTAGCCCGGCGCGGGCGCGGCACGGCGGCCGCGCGCCCTCTCGGAGGAGCCGGGGCTCCGCGTCACTATTGTTCCGCGCGGGTTCAGCGACGCCCCCAGCAGTTCCAGCCCTGCGCGGGCCGGACTTTCAGAACGACTGCGGCCGCAGGAGTGCCCGCGAGTGAACTCAAAATGCCCGCAGGTGTTTGGGTCTTCGGGGCGACACCCCGGGACTGGTGGTCCAGGTGCTGCCCGACCTCCCCATCTGGGCAGCTGAGTGTCCCCGGAGGACGCCGCTCCTTCTTCCCCACCCCGGGCCATTTAAGTTCCGGCTCTGCCCACCGCCCCGCCTGGCCTCCCTTACTTTCTCCTCCATCCCCCTACGGCGGCTGCCCTCCTCGGCCTCCCGCTTGCTCTCTCGGCTACGCCAGGGACTGCGAGACGTCCCCGCGCGCTCGGGAAGAGCAGGTTCGCCGACTGGGCCCGGGGCCCCTCTCGCTTTGCGCGCTCCTCCCAGCGCCCCGCAGGGATCGGTGCTGGGGAGGGGCGTTGGGTGCTCGGCCCAGGCGCCCTTCCCTGTCGGTTCTGCACGGTTGGTGCCTGGGACACACGGAGCGGCCCGGGGCAGGGGCCGAGTGCCCACGCCAGGACTTCCCCAGCCAGTACCGGCCCTGGGACCTTGCCCAAGCTCAAAGCAGAGGCTAGCGCGCAGGCGGCAAGGGGGCGTCTGGGCCACTCCCAACTCGCTCCCCGCCTTTAGCGCGGCAGCCCTCCGGGGACCAGGGCTCGGCTCCCCACTGCTGCTCTCGCCCCCTGGCCCGGCCTCCCGTGGTGGGCCGGGAGGAAAGCAGTGAGCGGCGGCGCTGTGCAGACTTGCTCAGAAAGATTCCTGGGTCCAGACCTGTGAATCGCCCCAGGGTCACCCTCTAATTAATGATGACGTTCCCGCCCTCTCCCCAGCTGCAAGCCTGCCTCCCAGAAACGAAATCCGCCGTCTGACAGCTCGGTTGAAGGTGATTGATGACTATCTGGAGACCACAGTGCACATCATATAATATCTGCTGCGTAATTGCTTTAATTTACAGATGAAAATACGAGTTCTCCGTCGCGTTGGACCGCAGCCGGCCGCGTCCGAACTGCTTGCAAAGGGAAACCATCGGAAATAATGAATCGCCAGCCTCTCCATGCAAATTATTCAGACAGTTTAGCGTCGGTAGCCGCGAGAGATATATAAAGAACACGAGTCAAATGACATTAATAATTGTTTCTGAATTCTGTATTGATTTCCTGGTAGGCCATGTTTATTTCTTTCTCACCTGAATCGCTAATATCACCTTCCTGTAAATAATAAGAAACTAGCCACGGGGGCTTCTCGAGTGGAAATGAATCTCTCAACCTCTCTGCCTCTCCGCCGGCTCCTCCCCTCCTCCACCCGCCTCCTCCCAACTCCTGCCAGTTTTCCAGCTTCGCTGCGGCTTTTGCGGAACGTCCTGCTTTCCATTATTTATTGTTTACAAACAACTCACTCTCTCCTGGTAATGAGGCCAGGGCGAGGGAGGGGCGCAAGCTGAGTGTGGCTGGGGGCACAGGGGTCAGGAATCGCGATGGAGCGATGGCGCTCCGCAGCGACTTTTGTCACTCATTCTCTGCCCGGGCTTGGGCGATCCGGAGCACTCGACTGGTGGCAAAGCCAGGGCCAGGTCCCCGCGGCCTGCGCCTCTGGGCTCTGACTTGCTCAGCTCAGGCCACCCAGACCCGCGGCCCCCCAGCATTTCCTTCCCCAAGATCCGGCTGCGGCTCCAGGGGAACTAGGCCCCTGACATGCGCCATTCATCTTACCCAGAGGCGCTTACTCTCAGTCGGGGCAGGGGCAGTCTCTGCTTCCCAGCCCAGCGGTCAGTGGGGGCCTGGGGGAGGGGCTCCAGGGGCCCCCTTGGACCCTCACCTTTCCAGTCTGTGTGAGTAAACAGGTGCTCCCAGTCCCTACCAGCCCCGGCTTGCTCTCCACTGCGACTGCGACCCTTTCTCCCTGACCCACAAATCTGGCTCAGGGACTCCACGTTCCCAGGTTGCTGCGGACTGATCCTTCCCGCACGTATCCTCCACTTGCCTCCTACCCCAGGCCCAGACCCAAGCCCAGAGCTGCCTGGCCCAGCCGCCCTGTCTGCAGGTGCTCGTGGCTGCCCTGGAGCCTCCTGACCTTGCCAGGCCTCACCCAGACCCTGATGTCCAGTCCCGGACACAGGGTCAGTACAGCCTGTCTCTGGCAGGCACACATCCCGAACACCCCACTGAAAACCTGCAGCCTGGCCCAGGCCGCCTGCTCACACCGGGGTTACCGTGTGGGCCATCCTTGTCCCACAGATAATGCTGGAATGATTGTCCAAGTGCTTTTTCCTGCAAGGCCAAGCCTTGAGCTGAAGTGCCTGGTTTCCCCTCCAGAAATGGACGGAACTGAAGTGTCACCATCTCGGGTATCATCAGCTAAATGGCTCGCATAGGTATGAGGTGCTGAGCCTACGTCCTTTGAGGCCCCCAGTTGTAAGTAGAAGTCAGGAGGTGCCCCCGGACACCGCAGCAGCTGGCTCACCAGAGCTCCCACCGGCCTGCGGAGCTCCCAGAACTAGGGCCTGAGTTGGGGAGGAGGCCGTGGGGAGCATAGGACCGTGAGCCCCAACCTAAGAGCGGAGGGAACACCTATTTTGCCTGGGGTCAATGTTGGCCTTGGAATCATGGAAGGCCTCGGGAAACAGGCCTGGCCCTGACCTTTCTGCCACCAGCCTAGCTCTGGTGCTTGGGAGTAACCGCAGGGGACCCCCTCCTCCCCCCACGAAGAGCTGGCTGGGAGCCCTTCTAGCCCGGAGAAGTTGACCCCAGCTGACGACGAAGGCGGGAGCAGGGAGCACCAGGCACAGCGGCACGGGGCCAGAGCCCTTGGGGGCGCCTGGGCCCGCCCACAGCTCGGGACACCCGGGTAGGGTGCGGAGCCAGGCCGCCTTCCGGATGTCGGTGACCGGGCATGGACGAGCCCAGAGGTTGGCAGGTCGGTCCTTCACAGTCCGTTCCCGGCCCCCCGCGAAGCCAGTGGGACGAGCTGCAGGGACAAGGGCTGAATCCCCGGATCCCAAACGCCCTCCATCCCGGCCTCTCCCTCCGCTCACCCGCTGCGCCCCCACCGCTGCTCGGTGGGCGCTGCCGAGCAGGGAGGAGCGCAGTCGGGGGGGAGGGCGTCTAGGGCTCAGGTCCTGTCACCCCGCGCCCCGCGCTGGTCTCCGCACCCCGCCTCCCGCAACTTCCAGCAAACGCGGCGGTCTCCAGAGACCCCGCCGGCGGGGAGCAAACTTTGTCGCCTCCAGAGTAGGAGCGATCCTCGCAAACTTTGTGCGGCCGAGCCCGCTCCCTACCTGAGCTGGGGAAGCTCCCGCCCGCGCCGCTTGGGTGCCAGGGCCGCGGGGAGCAGAGCGCAGCCCGGGACACACCGGGGAGTCGCCGTCGCCGCCGCCGCCGGCGCCCCTCGGCGGCCGCGCGGAGCCTCCGCCTCCTCGGAAGGGGGGTGGGGTCTCCGAGCCCCAGGGCGGGGGCGGGCGCGGGGATCTCACCTACCTGCGGTGGCGCTGGGTCACTCTCGACCGCCCGCGAGGGCTCCGCGCGGCCGCTCGGCGCGCGCGCTTCAGCAGGGACAGGCGACAACTAATGGAGACATTTCCAGGCGGAGCACCTGGCGAGCGGAGCGCGCTGGCGTCCCCAGGCGCCGCGGTCGTCAGCCGAGCCCGCACCGGCGTGACGTGGGCGAGCGAGCGCGCCGCTCCCACCCGGCCGCCCATTAACGCTTTCTCCCGCGGGCGCCGCGCACTTGCCAACTTTCCCCTTCTGCGGCCCGCGCGGGGTGCTCGGCTGCACCAGCCGGGTGAGGGACGCCCCGGGGTGCGGGCAGGGACGGTGGGGGCTGCTTGGGCGGGACGCCGGCTCCGAGGACACCCTGCCATAACAGGACAGCAGGAAGGCGCGCGGCCCTGATTTGGCCAAACGCCTAATCCTCTGCTCTGCTCCAGGCGGCCTAGGGCTCCAGGCCCTCGGGGCCCTCTCTTAGTCCTGTGCCGGGGTCCCACCGGGCCTGGGCCTGAGGAGCTGCGCCAGGAAACAGTCCGCTTGTTGCTAGCCGAGTTCTCCAGGCCCTCAGATCCCTGCTATGGGGAATGTTGGTATCTCCCACACTGCCTCACTGCAGGCCTCCAGCTACCCCTGGAGTTGGCTGGGCTGGGCCCTCCCTCTTCTCCCTGCCCCTCCCCCTCACTCTAAGCGGCCCAGTTCATGGTTCTCTGGCAGGTGTCCACGCTGGTCCCTACCCACTTGGGCTCTCCAGCCACAGGCCCTGGGCAGGGCCAAGAGCCTTCATGTGGGTACCGGGACTTGGGCAAGCAGCGGTGAGTGGAGCCGGGTGACAGGAACTGCTTGGGGCCAGTGAGTCTGCAACCTGGGTGGCTGCCCTGCCAGGGTGCTTGCTCACCGCTGTCCAGAGCCGGGTGGGCTAGAGCTCTGGCTTGGGGACAAACGTCGGGTGCAGGGCCTTCTGCTTCTGCAGCCTGGGGCCCATGCCAGGCAGGGGAGGTGAGCCCCTGTCCCGATCTCCCTCCTCCTCTGTGGGTCAGTGGGAGCCCCTTCCCTGGAACCCTGAAGGCTGGGCACATGTCTGTCCACCCACAAGGTTGCCGCTCTGCAGAGGTCGCGGCAGGCACAGAAGGGACCATGTGCCCAGGTCTCCCCAGCAGGGAAGGCTGGGGAATTACACAGCCCCAGGTTTGGGCATTGGTGAAAGGCCTAAGGCCTGAGAGGCTGGGACCACAGTCAGGTGTCTGGTTCCTGCCCTGTCCCTGTTAATGGCAATGTGCAGGGGTCAGTGTCTTCCCTACCCAGACGATGCCTGTCGGCCAGGCCCGAGGCGTTTGGGAGTCTCCACAGGTACTTGCTTTCTTCCTCCCTCATTCCTTGCCCTCTCCCATCACCTCAGCTTCAAAGAACCATGAGCCTGTTTCTCTTCACCATCTGTGGTCATGCAGTGACATTTGAGATTTGTTGACTTGCATGATGTCGGAAAAAGTTATTTGCAGGTGTTTTTTCCCTTTTTCTCTTCTTCGGAGCTCTCTGCAGCTGCTGGAGAGGGACAAGCACTTGTGTGCTTCCCAAATGCAGCCTTGGTCCGTCGCTGTTGGCAGCCTCTTCTCCACCAAGCAGGGCGTCCACCGGGAAGGAAGAGATCCGGCAGTGCCGGGCCAAGGGCTGCATCCTGAGTTCCGGGTGACCTCCCAGGAAGACTGCTTTGGTCTTGAGGCCTGCTCTGGAGCACGGTGGCAGAGCCGAGTCTGCAGGCATGACCAGGACCATGCGCCCCAGTGTAGCCCATGGCCACTTCCCTGGGTGCAGGGAAGGGGGCTCCGGCTCTAGGTCTCCCCTCCTGCTTGCTCCAAAGCCTGGGAGGCAGACGGGGCGGATGGGGAGTGCCCTGTCTGTAGGGACAGGTCGAAGCATCCTTCCGGGCAGGTGGGGAGGGCGAGGACGGCGTGCCGGTGCCCAGAGTGTGGAGGCTCATTTGTTTCTCTCCTCTGGCCTGTTCGTGCCACGCTGGGTGCTCTTTGCAGGCACTTTGGGGCCAGCAGGGACAGGCAGGGCAGTGCCTCCCTGTGAGCTTGTGTGGGACTTAGATACTTTTTAAGCTGAATGCAGGCAAGACATGTTTGCATGTACAACCTTGACTTACTTGAACTCACTCCCTGTGTACCGAGGCCTCTTTCAGAACAACAGCTGAGAAGCACCAAGGCACCAAATAAGGAGCTCAGGGTGGCTGGCCTGCCAGGAAGGGCCTCACTCCGAAATTTTCACAGCCCAGACAGCACCAGGTGTCCTCTGTAGCGACCCCGCCCCAAAAAAGTCCAACACAGTTCTATCCCTTCCCTGGGAGGAAGGGCTGCCGTGTCTTCCCCTCCCGAGTGCGATGTCCTCAAAGCCATTCGTCTGGGTGCCGCCAGGCCAGCCCCCCCCCCGACTTTCTGAGTCAAGTGACCACCGGCAAGAGCAGCCTCCCGCCACCTGGCTTCAGAGCAGGGGTCCCTCCGGGAAGTGGGTCTGGAGCCCCGGCCACCTCTGCAGGAGGGCTGGCCAGTGGGCAGGCCCTGGCACAGACACAGTGAGGCCACGAAGCCAGCGCTGTCCCGGATGGAAGTGCCCCCACAGGTCCCCTCCCTGCTGGCAGAGCCCCCGGAGTGCAATCTGAAATTCGAGTCTCCGTGCCCCAGGGCTTGGCCCTGCCGCGCGCCCTCCTCCTCCCCCGGACCCTGCTGGAACACGTTACTGGCATCTCGGGTTGAGTGCCTGAGCTTTCTGAGCCACCTGAGGCTACCCCACATTCTCCTCTGTCCTCCCCGGACCCAGAGGAAAGGAAGCGCGCAGGGAGGACCCCGGGCAGTGGTGCCCCAGAGATGCCACTGTCCTCAGAAGGGTGGCTCTGGTGGGGCAGAAGAGCAGTGTGTAGGGCCCAGTTCCCTGTGGGGTGGAGTGGAGAGCATTGTCTTTGATCTTCCTGCAGCTCCCCAAAGCTCCTGGCTGTTTCGTGTGGCCCCAACCTCAGGGCTTCACTGGGGCTGCAGCGAAGGGGGTGCCCCCCCCGCCAGTGCAATGCCAAACGCGAATTACTCAGTGCAGAAGACCTGACGGTTTCTTCTTCAAAGCAGAGTGGCATCACACAGCCACGTGTGGCCGAGGGTCAGTGGTGCGTGTGGCCGCCGCGGAGATGGACCTTGTGGGGCGGGTGGGAGCAGCCTGGGGTCTCTGCGGCCTCCTCTCCTGCTGCGTCTTCCGCTCAGGAGGTCCTAGCAAGGCCCAGGGAGCAAAAGTCGGAAAGTTTTTCCTTCACACAATACTGTGTCGATAACACCAAAATGCATCCACAAATTTTAAGGTTTATTTTATGAAGAGTGAAAGGCTATTAATTCAAGCAACGTCTGCGGTCTGCATGTTCAACTTTGAAATGTTTACCTGGCACAGCCTCAGATCCTGAAAGCCCAGCTGGGAAAGAATCCCCATGAGATTATTTTAAATTGTGGAAAAATGCAACAGCATATATGACTGCCTGGGAATTCGAATGTCGTTTTGAATTCTTTGGCATAGTATTTAAAAAAACCTTTAGGAGGTGGAGAAGAAATGCAAAAACGTATCCTAAATGCGTGAGCTAGTATGTGTGGACGGGACCTCAAAAATAGTAAACAATAGATGGGGGAGGGGCCCCAGACAAGAAGCGTCATTGGGTTCCTGCCTGGAGTTTGCACAAAGGAAGAGCATGATCCCCGCGGGGGGAGTGAGACCTTGCGTCCTGCTTGCCGGGCTCCCGTTTGCGTGTGTCGTTCTCTAGCAACTGCGCGCGAAATATTCGTGCCTGACCAGGAGGCTGAGTGCTTCATGACTGGCCTTGTCCTCGTCCTGGTATTTTGGTCTCTTCCCCACGGCTCCAAGCCAGGCTTGGGGGCGTCTGGGTGAAGCCCGGATGCCCCGGGAGGCCACACGCCAGGAGCACTGGGCATCGGCCTCTGTGGTTCCTGCTGAGGACCTGCCCCCGTTGGCCTGTGGCTGTCCTGGGAGTGCTGGTGTGATCCTTTCAAGGGCTGATTCAGGAAAGTGCCGGCAACCCAGGGACAGTCCTAAAAACCCGAGGGTTCTTTGTGGTCTCACAGGTGACTAGGAGCAGCACAAACCCTACATTAAAGAAAGCTCAGTGCAGCTGTCGGCGGCCGCGCCGCAGTGACCAGCGTAACTCGCCGGCTTTTAATTACGGTGGCAGCAAATCACCCGGGAATGTCCTCCAGCAGGTAGCTGGTTTTTATATAAAAAATTTCAGAGTATTTTTTGAAATTCAATTAATTGAAGGCCCCAGATAAAAGGAACACACGCTTAATGGCTATCAAATAACCCGAGGGAGGAGACGGAGCCGCAGAGCTCGACTTCAAAGCGGGGCAGAAATACGCGCTGTCTTACTTTGCAAGTGTTCAGACCACAGATCAGCTAAAATTGCTTATACGTTCGGCAACCTTTTCAATTACTGTTTGAAAACAACAGGAAGAGATGCTCTTGTTGTCTGCGACACAAAAGCTCCTGCAAAGAACTCGAGTTCTGTTGTGCAGTCTAGCGCGGCGTCAAGACGGACCGGCTTGGGCTGTGCAGGGCACGCGCCTTTCCTGCCAGGAGGCTGCGTGAGGGTCCTGGGGCTGTCGTGACCAAGTCCCCCAGCCAGGGCCACTCAGCAGCACTTTGCTACCCCACAGCTCCGGGCCAGGGGTCCCAGCCGGCTGCGGCAGGGCCGTGGGGAGAACCTCTCTAGCTGCCGGGCTCCCGTGCGTGCGCCCCTCCGTCTCTGCCTTCCCGCGCGGCGCTCTCCGTGCATGTCTGTGTCCAGATTCCTTCTCATAAGGACCCCAGTAGTGTTGGGCCGGAGCCCGCCTACTCCAGTGTGACGTCATCTTCACTAAGCACATGTGCAGTGCCTCTGTTTCCACATAAGCCTCGTTCAGACGTGCCGGGGGGTTGGGGCTTCAACACATGAATTTTGGGGAGGGCACAATTCAACTGGTAACAGAGGAGAGCCCTGAAATGCCACCTCCTGGGCTCCATTTATTTCTTTGGGTTCAACTCCCTTCACCCCCACGTCTGAGGGCTGCAAGTCACCTGCGAGCCCCGGACAGCTCAGTGGGGCGTGAGGCCACTCTCCTCCCTTCCCCCTGAGTGTTGTTACCGTCGGACACGCCGCACAGCCAGTCACGCCTTTGCTGTTCTTCCATCGCCTGTGTAGAATGAAGGCCACATGAGGGGGGAGTTTTTAAAACATTTCCCTGGTGCATCACTTAGTGGACGCCCGGGAACTAAAGAATCAGTGAAGCCGTATCTGTGGAATTCTCCAGAAACAGAGAACACGAGAGAGAAACAGCGGTAGCAGCTGCCGTTGCAAGGAAGAGACACCCAGGAGACCCTGGGATGGGGGCACCTAAAACCCACTCAGCCGGGGTTTATGGGGCACGGCTCGGCCCTTAGGGACAGGCCAGGGAACCCCCGGGCAGCTCACGCGCTGTCAGGGAGAGGCAGACGGCACAGGGAAGCACACAGCAGCACACGGCGGCACACGGCGGCACACGACGGCACAGGGCGGCACACGACGGCACACGACGGCACATGGCGGCACACAGCGGCACACATTGGCACATGGCGGCACACGACAGCACAGGGCAGCACAACACAGCGAAGGAACCAGTCGACTGAGAGACTGACAGACCGAGTGAGTGGGTGCCGCCCATGTTGGTTTCATGGCTGCACGAGGAGTGACTGCCACCACGGCCTGCGTGCCACCGTGGGTCCCAGCGGTCTCCGTCCAGTCTGTCCCCTGGATTCCACCCCCCAGGCCATGCTGCTGGCGTTCCTGCTGGCGTTACTTTCTGGAGAACCGTGTGGATCCCTCTGGGTTTCCCTGGGGTTGTCTCTTAGACAAAAGCCACTGCAGATCGTTGGAGATCATCCCTTCTCTGTCTCGGTCTCCTGCTGAGATGGCTGGGAAGCCACAGACCCTGCGTGTGACCAGATGCTCTGACTTGTGCTCTTTCTGGGGTTATAGCAAAGACATGCGGCACACCTTGACTTTTTCACCAGAGCGACCTTTAAAGTGATCTCTGAACTTCAGAGTCTTTTGCCATCTGGGGACAGCGAAAATACTCAGCCTCCAGACCCGGCTCTTTTGTTTGATGGCTGTTCCGTAGCAGAAGCTTCTCCTCTGGCACTTTGCTGGGAGCCACAGCGGGAAGCCAGGTGGCGCCTGGCACACTTGGCTTGGAAATCTCCCGTGACGCTGCTTCCCGCACGACTGCAGGGACGGTGTTGCCGGGAGTCCTGGCCTCCCTCTGGGTTCCGCTGACACGCCCGGTGCCCTGCGAGCCTCACGGTGGCACCCTCAGGTCCACGCTGCCGCTCATGTTCTGCTCCAGGAGGTTTTGCTTTTCCCGGCGTGGGTCCTCCACGCCACTCGCCCCTGCCTGCTGCCAGGTTCCCCGGGCACTCCTGCAGGTTCCGGCATTTGTTACGCAGCATGACGCCACTTCCAGATGGCGTTGGAGTGTCTGCTGCTGAGGAACAATGTTGCCACAGACTTAGCTTAGAAGAGCACACGTTTAACATCCCCTAGCTGCTGTGGGTCTGGGACGCGTGTGAGGCTGTGCTCACGGTGTCGGCCGGGCTGCGCTCCCGCTGGAGCTCGGCTGGGGAAGGCTCCCTCTGCCGCCACCGCGAGGCTGTCATCAGCATCTGGTTCCTGTCGGTTGCAGGACTGACGGCTTCAGACTTTTGCAGGCTGGTGGCTGGGACGTGGGCGGTGTGGATGCCCTCAGCTCCTGGAGGCCGGCAGCCACATAACCCCCAGCACGGCGTCTTCCCAGCATGGCTGCCTGGTCCTCCTGCCAGGGGCTGTGCGGTTCCAGGTGACACACGCACGGACATTCTCGTGGGCAGCTGTTAGCTTTGCCGTATTCTGTTGGTCACAAGCAATTCACAGGGAGGGGGTCTGCCGGAGGTGAAGGCCCAGGGCAGGACATGGCCCTCGGGAGTCTGTCCGCCTCCCTGACAAGCAGGGATGAAGAAGAGCGTGTCGGGCACTAAGCGCGGAGGGGAAAGAACGGCAGCAGACTAGCGCCTGGGCAGCGCCCCACGCGGGCACGACCGGCCCTTCCTGGTCTCGTTTTCTCTGCCCAGCTGGCTCCGTCTGGGGCGTGGCCAGGGAATGGTGGGGACTTGGCGACAGGTGGTGGTGGCGTCCTAGTGCTTGTTTCTGTTACGCGGCGTGAGGCGGGGATCAGTGCTTTTCCCTTCTAATTGTGGCCACTTTTGCTGTTTCCCTGAAACTTGTTTTTACTACACGGATCTGATGCTTGTTATTTTTCTCACACGTAATTCCTTAATAACGAACGCCTGCGTGACAAGGCGGCTCGCCTGACCTGCTCGGGTGTGCATTGGGCCTGTCGCCTGTCAGCAGCACCACACGACGGTCCACACGCTCGATGACTTGGTGGCAGCCGTGGGAGACTCAGCACAGCGGGGGCCGTGAACTCAGAGCAGGAGGTGGCCTCAGAGGCGGGGGGCCACCACACCCACGCTCCCTCTCCCTCCACCCTGGGTGTTGTAGCCAAGACGTGGCTGCCCCGGCCGTACCAGACCACGCACCCCGACGCCCATGAGCGGCTGGGCCTTGGGGCAGCGCGTGGCCCACGGCGGGGACCTGTGGAGCGGGCAGTCCTACCTCTGCTGGGGCTGCAGCTCAGCCGCCGAGTGTCGCGAGCGCTGTCTGCCCGCCTCGGGGAGAAGGTCCGCACAGGCCCGGGGAGGTGTCAGGGTCCCGATTCCCTGGAATGCGGACATCGTCACGCGGTTCGCACACATTTCCAGCTCCAGCTCTAGGAAGTGGCACCACGTGGAAAAGGCACATGTGTGGAGATTCACGCAACTTCTGCTGTCTGTGGAAGGGGCTCCCCCATGCACAGGGACGTGGTTTTGGGGTTGACTCCTGGAGCCTGCCGGGCCTGAGGCAGAGATGGGTCTCGGTGCTTCGCAAGTGAGGGGACGCGCAGTGCCGGCGGGGCCTGCTCCTGGCACGACTCAGGCGCCGGCAGAGTGTCCCGGCCCAGGGACCCCTGTCCTAGCCAACGGCTACCGCTCAGGACCACACTGTCCCCTCCCCTGAAGGGCAGTCTTGCCAAAGGTAAAGAAGCTGTCTGGGACTTTTACTGCAGGATGTCCAAGCACACGGAGAATGTCAGAAACGGAGCTATGAAGATTTTCCTTTGCAGGCTATCTGAAACCTGGGCCACACTGCGGATCCCCGGATCCCTGAAGCCCTGTTTGAGGTCCTGGCTCCCTGGGGCACGTGCCGTGCGGGGGAGTACCTGTGTGTCTGACGCACCTGCAGACGTCCACCTGGCCGTAGACGTCCAGGCACTTCGGACCCTCCACCTTCCCACGGTAACACTGGCTCTCAGGGGCCTTGCACAGCTTTCCGTGCGGCAGGCGTAGCCAGGGTGGTTGCCACCGTGCTGGGGATGGAAGCCCTTCTTCCCCATGGCCCTGCCTCTGGGCTGAAGGCCTCAGCCAGTCGGCGCAGGACGGATCTCATTTTGGGTCCTGTGATTTTCCTAATTTCGGGAGGGCCCCTCAGAACATTGGGAAAGGTTTGCTGGTTTTCTCTGTAATTCTTGACAGTTTTGGAGGGCTGGGTGGCTGGACGGAGTGTTCTAGACTGAACATTTCGAAAGCATTGAGGTGGTTGTTTGAACACTGCATTTTGCCCAAATCTCTCTGCAGCTGCCGTCAGACAGAGACGCCCACGGGGAGGGAAACGCCACCGATCGGCAGCCCTCACTCTGTGAAGAGCGGCTGGCGGGTTATACCGGAGGGACGTTTTTCCGGGGAGCCCGGCACTGGAATGTCTGTGCTCAATCTGACAGTGGTTCTAGGCTCTCCTTTCCCCGTGAGTCACAGCAGCTTGGCTCAGTGCCGAGTCCTGCACGGCCGAGAGGGGTGGGTATTGCTGTCAGGTCGGGGAGATCTCGTCACTGGCTGCGCATCCCCGAAGCATGTGCCCAGCAGGAGATCAATGCCCGTCTTCCCAGCCCCACTGCCTGCGGGTCCTCATGTCCCGCTGTTTGTTTGGCTCTGATTCGGTTCTGCATCCCGTATCGCCATTCACAGCCTGCTTCCAGCCCTGGATTAAAACTTGGGTGACATCCCCCGTCCACAGGTATTCCCAGACATCCTGGCACTGACGCAGGTGGAGTGTGCTCAGCTGTTCTCCATTGCTGCCTGCAAAGCCAGTTCTGCTCCACCGGGCTACGGTGGCTTCAGCATCTTGCCGTTCATTTGCAATTCCAGTTTTGTTTGGACTCCCCTCCTCACCGCTAGCCTCTTGGGGACGGCAGGCTGAAATCACAGAAGTCCAGTGAGGCAGTGGCCCGTGGGACTGCTGTGGGGTCAGGGGCCGGGACACATGACAGGCGGGTCACCTCACCCTCCCAGAGCACACTGAGCCACCCTCCCAGGGCTGGCTGAGCCACACACCCAGACATGCGAAGACGGGGCCAAGCCACACAGGCTGACAGGCCACGGGTTCCGCTCCTGGGACCGCAGGGCTTTGGGACCGGTGCTGACGTGCGGATTCCCCAGCAGAGCCAGCAGGAGGCAGGGCAGGCTGCTCAGAGGGGCCCTGGCAGACCAGAGCTGTGCAGGGCTCTCTTCTGGGCCCATCACTCCGACCCTTAATCTGCAAAACAGCAGCGGGTGCCTCAAGGGTGCTGGCGTCCCCCGGTCCCCACGCCACACTTAAAAACTACTTTCCATGGGCATTTCAAACATTCACAGAACACGGAGACAAATGGGTGCCCATCAGACAGCTCCAACACGCCTGGAACTTGTGGCTGACCCACCCGTGTTCCTGAGCAGTCTGCTCTGAAACAAATTCAGGACATCAGGGCAGGAACAAGGCCCCGTGTGACTATCACACCTAAAAATCAAGGACTCCTCAATATCGTCAAATACACAGTCAATGTTCCATTTCTTTGCTTTTTTCAGTACATTTTATTTTTTTATGCTTAAATAACAGCACTATCGAGGTATGGTTAACATAACATTTACCTTTTTAGACTGCACAATTGAGTGATTTTTAGTGTATTCACGAACTCGTGCCACCATGACCACTGTCCGATGCGGCACGCTCTCATCGCCCTGAAGCCCTGCACCCACCAGCAGCCCCTCCCCGCCCCCGCCCTCATTCCTCACTTTGGGCGATGAGACCGTTTGCGCAGGCCGGAAGCGTCACTGGCTGGGTCCGTGCGAGTTGCGTGTTCTTGTCTGGGTCGTCTGGGTCCTCAGGGCTCGCTGGCGTCTGCGCGTGTCGGGTGGACGCCTCTCAGGCCCCTGCAGTGGTCTGCGCACCATGCGTCGTCGCTGTTGAGGCAGAGACCAGGCTGGTCCTGCGGCGCCCACGCCTTCCTGTGTTTGCCAGCTCATCCTCGCGCTGTTGGTCACATGCTCCCTTGTCCCCGTGTTGCGTGTAAACGGGCGGTCGGGCCCAATTCTCCAGGTTTTGGTTTGGCATTGGCGAGTCAGCTCCACAGACGGTGTGTGGATGCATGGAAGTTCCACTCCAGGTCTCTCTGCACGGTGGTGGCCCTGGGTGGCTATTCGAGGGGCTGTGACCCCACTGGGGACTGAACGGTGGTGTAACCGGAATTCCGTCAATTCTCTTCCTCCGTCAGGAGCCGCATTTCGTACGGAGCAACTGCCCTGACTAGCCATGTGGTTGTGCGTCAGGGAGGACTGGGTAAACAGTGAGTGTGATTTTGTAGAGTCCTCCAAAGGGGAAAAATAAGAGTTTTCTTCTTTTTTTAAAAGTCAATGTCCTTCTGGATTTGACAACAGTTCACATTTCTTTTCTTTTCTTTTCTTTCTTTCTT